>JAQISU010001243.1:1552967-1790467 GCA_029339505.1 Unio delphinus | reverse complement strand
TTCTTTTTTGGATAGGATCACATTCGTCCACAGATCTATATATTTTCTCTTTAGATATGTTTAAGTACATTAAGTTCTATTACCTACCTTTCAATATTGATATATTTAATGCTTCTTTTCATTGTAAATCCCATATTTAATTTACATTGGTTGAACAAAAATTACCTCCAACATTCTTAAATGTCCCTTTTTTAATTTAATATTGTTACATACTTTTACATTCAGTTCAGAACAAATCCTATGAATATGGCATTTATTGGCATTTGTCCTTTTTTATATTCATATTAAATCTAGATGTTTGTAGAGTATTTTTAAATGAGTCCTTAGTTACATTTATATTTGGTTAGCTGCTTTGGTGTGTCCAAGGGAAACTCACTGTGCTCCCATTTCTTGAGTAATTGTTAAGAGTGACATTAAATTAACAAAAGCGGAAAAACTAAATAAGCCATTGATGCAGATTTTCACTTTACCATCTATGCTTGCTTTTTAAGTTGTATCCACCAACAGACTGCATAGAACCAGATCTGTCATTCCGTTTAGCACTGGGTCTATACAGTTTGTTAGGACTAATCAGTAGAACAAACAACATAGACCCTGATGTGCCAGCCCATTGTGTCATCAGATCAGGGTTGATGTTCGCAACTAGACCCGACATATAGTGTAAATATCATACATTGTTGTTTTACATTTAGCTCATGATCACATCAGTGTTTAGCAAGCTTTGTTTACTATCTTACCTTGAATCCAAAATGTTGGTTGATGCATCTTGACATGTTTTGTATCCTTTTTGCTAAAAGAAGTCTATGTGACCTATACTGCATGGTATTGACTTGTGTTATAAGTTCATTTGTTACATGCTTTTTATGTTCAAGGTAAGAAACCTTATAATTTGATGCATCACTAGTTACTGCCATGTACTTAAAACCAAAGAACACTGACCTACATTTTATCCTTTACTAAAATAGTTAATAGCTACTTGTGTTCATGAAAGCAGGGATTGATTCATGCTAAACCCTTATATATCCTACCCTACTCAGAAGACACTTTGTGACCAAGGGAGTTGGAAGAACCTATAAATGTTTATTGGTAAACATCTCATAGTAATGCCTATTTATTGTATATTGGCATATAATACAACAGCTGGTTAATTGTGTATTGTACATGTGAATGAATGAGTTTAGGTGAGTGAACTGCATGCTACATGCTTTTCATGTGAGACCTCAACTGTGTGAGGCTGACTTTATATGCTACTCAAAGCCTTTAATTTTCATGCAGTAAAATCTGGCTTAATATGGGGGACTTTGCTAACTGTTTCTTAATGTGATTTTAAGTACAAAGATATTAAAATATTTTTTCAAAATAAATAATTTGTTTATTATCATCTAATTACTATTACTTTGACATGATAAAAAATAATGTTTATTCTATTCTTTCAAGTCTTTTATTCCATGTTATAGTTGGTGGGTGAGTGGGTAGGAAGGTAAGTCGGTAGGTGATTTTACAATATGTCAATACAACTGGCTGTATAGAGCCAACTAAAAGTTCAAATTTCACATTTTAAAATTTTTCAGTATCAGGATGAAGGACCTTAAAGTTGGAAAAGGACCTAAGATCACTTTAGTTTCATTTTTTTAAAAATATGATAATGTTCTTAGTGGATACTGGAGACTTGTGACAGTGTTTATGAAATGCTTAATTGTTGATTACACCCTGGCTTATACATCATTAAAGCCTCAGAATTGTAGATGAAAATTAAATATTTTGAGTATTTTGCTCCCTGGTTTGGAACTAATGATAATTTTATCAAATTTGATGTGTGCTTTGTGAATGCCATGAGGCAAGATTTTAATCAAGTCCTTATTTTATTGCATCAAATGGCTTAGTGATTTTGATTATATAGCTCTACTTCAGTGGATGATCATATTTCTTTCATTTAAAATGTGCATAGAACTTGAACCTATTACATAGTTTATACTATCATCCAGTATGCCATCATTCAACATGGAGTCGTACTGCAGTAGGAACTGGATGCTGACAGCTTTAGAATAAATACTTTAAATTAAAATATTTTGCATAATTTCGATGCACTAAATGATTTTTTATGTGTTTATAACCAAATTGACTAGGTAAAATATGCAAAGACATGCTGTATTTCTAGAGCTCTGAAAGCCACGACAATTCTGAAATAATTTGATACTGTTTCAGTCATCTTCGGTAAATTATACATTAAACTTTGTATCCACTTCCTCCATTTCAGTGTAAATAAAAGAAAACAGAAACTGAATAAAAAGAACAATATACTAAAGAGATGATAAAGAAGAAAAAAACATAAGCTCATTACAGTTGTCAGAAGAATATGTGTGTTGATATGTATAATTATTACTGCTGGTTTCATTAATCAAACATTGGACATTATCTGCAGAAAAGGTTCTAGTCCTCAAGATTCCTATTATATTTTTATAACTATTATATTAAATAACTTGAAATCAATAAATGCATAAAGAACAACAAAATAATAACCACTTCTACATTCTAACTACTTTGTAGTTACAAAAGTGTAAATGCCTGATGGAATATAATACTCCAAATGTATAGTTTAGTAATTGATCATTGTATAAATACAAGTACATGAATTAGCTTTTAAAAAGTTTGAAAGCTGTGTTATCTTTAATTCATTGTTTGGTTCGGAAAGAAAGAATCTTTTTTAAAAAAAAGTTGCAGGGGCATTAACTTGTACTTCAGAATAACTGCCAATCCATCGGAAGGTATGAACAACATGTTTAAAGCCATGCAATCCTGCTGAGAATTTCTAATTGACTTAATGGTTTTAGCAAGGTTGTCCATACAAAAACATGATTTCACATAAAGATAATTTAGTAGAGCTGGTATTGGAATAGAGGCCGACCAAAATTCAGTTTCGGTTTCGGCGCCGAAAGTTGGCAAATGGTCTCTTTCGACATAGTTTCTGTTTTGGCTGTAGCCAAAAAGTTAGCTTTCGGTTTGCTTTCGGTTTTGGCTGAAACTGATATTGACTTTCGATCATCAGCTGAAGATCTATATCCATTTTATTAAGTCAGATAGCTCAGCTGGCAAAATTAGGAAGAATTGTCATCATTCTTAAATAAGAGTCAAGTTGAGGGTCAAAATGTTGAAGAAGAGAACATGGATGAAAGTGTCTCAGAAACTATAGAAAATTTTTCCCCTGATTTAAGTTTTAATGAAAATGAAGAATATAATTGTAAAACAATCAATGACATGATTATAAACAATTTAAATTCAAAATTGATAATGGACAAAGATAACATAGAAAAGGTTGGTTGAGAGAAGTTGCTTTCACAAGAATTCTTTCTTGCTGATAAACTGATTTCAAGGATAATAAAATATTCTTTGTTGAAGGAGTTAAGAGTAAAAAGTATGTTGTCACTTTAGATCCAAAAGACAACATCATTTACCATTCTGTTGGAACTTGTTACCACATATTAGCAGTGAATAAATCACTCAACAGAAAAGTAATAGACACTAAATCAGAGAAAACTAAGAACTTGACATTACTATTGTTAATTAGCATACCAAGAGTTGTGAATAAAATGAAATGATGACTAAAAGAAACCATGTAAGACACTCTTTGATGTTACTCCAGCACCTGATTCGATAGAAGCCAAAACGTTTCGTTACTTCATCTCAAAATTAAGTCACATGTTGGTGACTATAAATGTTTCTCGCCTATTGTTTATCAAACTCAGTTGAAAGACAGAAATGTCAGTTAAATGCCAAAACCAGATTCCAAAATGAGTATTAAAATCCAACAAAATAAAAATAAAACATTGTTAACAAGAATATTGTTTATCAGCAAGTCAGAGAAGAAAAGATGTTTTGATGATGATTTATGTTAAATTAGAAAATCTGTCCAGAAATTATGAAATGTTTTATTTGCCTGATTTTTGTCTTGGAATTACATGTATATCAAACAGAAAAGAACTTATTACAGACAAAAAGAAATTGTTAAATGATGGTCATGGTGACTGCACTGTCTACTTTTAAATTATTGAAACGGCAATTCCCAAGTATCCACGGAGATCAAAGTACATTGGAACCCCACTATAACATGGCTTGAGATAACACGAAGTCTGATATAACGCGATCATTCATTCGCAGATGAAAAAATATTGTTTCTTTCAAAGTACGTAAAATATTGTATAAAGAATTTATTATCATTTGGGGGAAGAGATTGTGTATGGGGAAGAGATCTCATATGAATTCAAGTATAATACGATTGTGGTGTGGTTTCTGAAATTTTAAATATGTGTTTGTGTATTTTTCTTGTAATGGGAATTTTTTAAAAATTTAAGTATGAGAAATAGTGTGTGAAATGTTTATTATCATTTTAGGGAAGAGTTCGCATATGAATTTTAATATAATCATGGCATAGCTTCTGAAATGTAATAATTTCACCAGGTTCTTGAAGTGCTATGCAAAAATAAACATTATGTGGTCTTTGTGGTTGTCTTCAATTAATTCAGTATACAATCATTTCTCAAACAATAGCAGACATGTGTTTCTTCTTGAACTACACAACCAAGCAGCAAACAATACGGTGGTTTAATAAAGTTTAAAATAAAAATTTAAATACTGTAAAGCCCTGCATTAACGCGACCTCATTATTAATGCGCTACAAATTTTTGGACCCAATTATCGTGTTATAGCAGGGTTTCTCTGTACTCTTGATGTGCTGAAATGAAATCTGTTACAGTACAGTCTGCCAAATTCATTTTAATGGGTCCAGTCATTGGGTTGTCGCATTCAGAGATACTGAGATAATGTATATGTTTTGGATAGTTTAAAATAAAATAAAACAGTAAATTCCTCTATGACCATTCAGCATGCTCACATTTATGGTAATTCTGAATCAAAATACATTTGTGTAAACATTACCATGAACAACAACTGAACAGTTCTGATTGTGGTGTATTTGCTATTGCCTTTCTAATAGAACTGTGCCTTAATAGCTAAACGTGATAGGTCTAATATAAATAAAATGCATCAGCATTTAGTTTGTTACTTAGAGAGTGGACTTCTTGAACCCTTAGCAATGATTGCAAATATGCCAAAAATGCCTAGTAAGGAAATAAAGTTGTTAAAAAAATTAGTATTGTAGTATTCACATCATATACCTACATGTGTGGATGATTTGATACAGTGTTCCATTACAAAATGTAAAATACAGTGATACCATAAAATATGCATCAAGGAATTATTTAATGATGATGAAACTTGATTGTGTAACTGTAGCAAAAATGAGCAGACCTGCTCGTAACTTTTGGCATAAAGTTGTCATTAAGAAAGAAATTATACAGCTGCGAGAGCAAGTTGATCTAATGTTACAACCTACATTATTGCATCTTTTCGCCCTTGCACATATACTATTATTAAATGTTAAATACCATTACCATGTCTTTAATTCTTTGAAAATATTTCTGCATTTTTTGTAACTTGAATTTTTGCAGAATGGTTTGATTTCATTAAAAACTGAGTGATAAATGAAGTGTGCATTAGTTATCACCATACCAGTGTATGTCTTGACAGTAAAACATTATATGTGTTTATATATACATGTACATGTGACTGCATATGCTCAGATGCATTGAATGATAGGCATTGTACTATAATTATTAAAATTCCTTTTTATAATCACTTTAAGATATTATATCTGTTGGATGAGTAAAATTATAAGTACCAATAATGATACGTAGTGTTCGATGTTTGCTCACGTGTTGATAGCTCAACTATAAATAGTATATCACTTGGAAGACAATGCTGTGTCTGCTAAAGGTAATAAAACTGTGCACTGTACAAATTTGTCATTAGTGTTGATAATATTGTAAAATCATTATGTTGCAGTGTTTTCTGATGTAGTGTAGTACATGTACAAGGAAGGATGGGGATACAGTTAAGTGAAATAAATGCAGCAGTTGTTAGACATTCACAGAACATAAAAGAAATGACCATATAAACCTTTGTTTTGATCTTTTTTTTTCAGTCTTGCTTAATGAAATAAAATCTGCATAATAGTCTGTACAGTAAACAAAATATTACATCTCTAACTTGTATTTTCAAGTAATCCCAAAAAGCAACGATTTTTTTATAGCCTGTTACACATTATGGACCATGATGGGCTGCGATTTTTGGCCACAAGAGACCACAGTTTAGACTATTCAAACATATGGCAGACTCGGTGGTAGCAGAAAATGACACACCTATCTAAATAAAGAGCCATGACTTGAACTCAATGACTCTGAGGAAAAAACAACAAAACAATGTCAATATCTTACACTAGCATGTGTGTATTCAACCAGTGTATTTTTCAATGTAACATACAAATTCAGGATTTAATCATTCACATCTCATGACTGTTTTGAGCCATAAAAAACATGCACAGAAAAATATATGGATGACACTTGCCTGCTTGTGCAGAAAATCCTGGAAGTTGGAATTGCTAACACTCCACTAGGAAAGACTATTTTTAAAAAAATGAGGATGCAATTGGGGGGGGGGGGAAACTTTAGCTCGCTTTACACAACTTACACCCTTTTCCTTTATGGACAACCATACTTTTTGTTGTTGCAACTATAAATGCAGCTAATTTTCAACACCATCGTTTTAATTTTTACTTTGGTGGAATGAAGTGAAGTTTCTTTACATTTCTGGTCTATAGAATATCATTTGTGAAGTGGTGAGGCTTCCGAGTAAATGGGATAATGTTTCTACCAATAACACTCGGAGTCAAAAAGTTTAGAACCAGATGTGTAATTTCTAACTATTAAACTGGATGAATGAAAATGCACTACCCCTTGTTTCAACTCTTTTTAACTTCAGTCCTAATTTTTGGTGAGATCTGCTTGTGATGTAGCTGTCTACAGCAGACATCACTGATGTTTTGATTTGAAATGACAAAGTTATGCATTTGAACCAAAGTTAAGCTGATTTCAAATTTCTTTCATGACCATTTTCATCAGAATTTTTTCATTTTAGTATATTTGATGATTGCTGTACCTTTATGCCGAGTCAGAGTGACTTTTGAAGAAAATTTCTGTTTCTGAGTCTATGGTTAGGACAGGTGAAATTGTAAATTAAACTGCCTGCATCACAATTCAGAAGTCTGGTACAATTTCTTTTAAATTATTGCATATTTTTAAATGATGTATTTTTTTAGGGTCTTGAACTTATTTATGTTCATGAAAATTTCAAATATTTTTTGAAATAAAATTTGCATACCTTTGAAACCAGGGCAGTTGTTTAGACAATAAGGTGGAACAATTTCCATTCCTCATTAACCTGGTTCTGCATAATTACTCTGATGCATTGATAGAATACATAACAGCACTGTGTTTGGGATGTTTTATTCAATTTTTAAAAACATTCTTTTAATTTTAAAAGCAGTAAATTTCAGCTAAAAGGTAAACTAAAAACTTCGCAGTAGACAACCATTAAAACAGTGTTTTTGGCGCACTGTCAGTAGAATCACATGTAATATATGATTTAATGAAGCACATCAAGAAAACATTCTGGCTTGACAACCTTTTAGACTTATGCAGATGTCATTGATTTGCTATCAATTATAATTACCTGATTACTGAGAATGGTCTTAAGTGATACTTCTTAAAATCAGCACCACGTGATTTGACCTAATTTGACAGTGTATTCTGACATAGAGATCTTTAAAGTTGATATAATTGATGCTTTTCCACCATCAACTGTAGCCACCCTTACTAAAAATAGAACAACCTTGAAACAACTTTACTAAATTTGAGCAAGCTTCTCAAAAATGATAAAGTCTATTCAGGTCAGTACTAATATTGCCAATTTATCCTCAAATATGGTTGCTGTTACTATAAAAAAAACAACCTTTGAAACATTCATTTCCCAAACTGCAGAATAGAATTTGATAAATTTTGATAAAACATCCTGGCATAAAGATCTTTAAAATTTATGATGATCTTTCATCAAGTATAGCCACCATTACAGAAAATATAATTTTTTTTTAATGACTTCTCGAAAATACTCAATTGGATTTTACCAAACTTTAGAAAGAGCATCCTGGCAGAGGGAGATTTCAGATTCGTACAGAAGATGCCAGTTCACCACTAAAAATAGAAAAAAACATATACATGTATACAAGTTTTTTTTAAAAAGATGCTAAAAATATGACAAGTGTCACACACATTGTTCTGGCATAGTGGCTGTTATAGAATAAAATGATGCTGGTCTGCTATCACATATCAGTGAATATAGAAAACTTGCGAAATTATCAAATATTGGGGAAATAATTGTTTTCATAATATATACCATGAACAATATGGGTACATATTTCAGCAGAAGGCATCCTGCTACTCCTAATGTCTTTGATAACTGTTCTTGCTTTGTCCAGTAATTTTTCAAATCTCTCTGTCTCTCTTTCTATCTCTCTTTCTATCTCTCTGTCTCTCTCTCGCTCTCAAACACACACACACATATACTAACACAGATACATATTTCTGACATTGCTGATTATATCTTTATATCTAGTTTTAAAAAAAACTCTTAGATAAACCAAGGCCTGAATGAATGTGCCCACTCAATCTGTCATTTCACCATGATAGAATGTACATTATATCTTTCCTACCAACATTACTTTATTTACAGTTTGCAAACCTTTCTCTGATTTTTTACCATTCAATGTGCAGTATTTTCGATTGTTAGGAAAAAAAGAGCATTAAAAGCATGATTTTTAAACAAAAAGATTTGTAATGTAAGTTGTCACCATAAAAAAATTCCACATTCTTGATTTATCCATCCATTTATATGCAGATATGACATGATCCACTTATTGGCAGAAGATCCAGATATGTGGTCAGTGTGGTGAATAAAAATAAAAGTTCCAGTTTCTTAAACCTGAATTTGACAAAATAAGAGTATATATTGCAAGCAGCCCGGGGCAAAATAAGAGTGTATATGCAAGCAGTCCCTGGCAAAATGAGTGTATACTACAAACAGCCTTGGGCAAAATAAGAGTATATTGCAAGCAGTCTGTGGCAAAGAAGGAGTGTATATTGCAAGCAGCCTTATGCAAAATAAGAGTGAATATTGCAAGCAGCCTGGGGCAGAATAAGAGTGTATATTGCAAGCAGCCTGGGGAAAAATAAGAGTGTATATTGCAAGCAGCCTGGAGCAAAATAAGAGTGTATATTGCAAGCAGCCTGGGGCAAAATGATAGTGAATATTATGGGGGAAAAAAGGAATTTGCAAGCAGCCTGTGACCATTCATATCTACCATTAGGTATGAGGATCTATTTCCTGTCTTATTAAAATTTTCCATTTTTCACTCAGATGAGGTAGAGCTACCAGAGGAAGAGGAGGAAGATTTTGAGGAGGATGAGCATGTGAGTGCTGCTCAGTTTTTTGGACACACTGGTGAGTACAGGTTATCATGTAACTACTTTTTATACCTGCTCATATGTAGGAATCAATGCTTTTGTCCATAGATGTGTGCATAAATCAATTCATTCATTTGTTCTACCATCAACCCCATTACTGTACTGAAATTTCAAACATCTGCCTACAGTATGGATGTGTCTTTGACTAGAGGTTTGTTAAGTACCTCAAATTTTTTTAACTAAGCAAAGCATCTTGTTTAGGGCTCAATTTGGAAATATTTTTTTCTTCTTTATAGCATGGGTGTGTTGTTAATTAATATGTCACTGCTGACCCCAAAAGGGACCCTGCTGTTTATGCCAAGCCATAAGCTTGCACCTTTCACAAACTTTTGTGTTTGAGATAATGCAGTTTCCATAATGAAAGAGTCATGAATGCACATAATAAAATTTATCAAATTCCCAATGACCTCAGTTTGACTTAGTGATCTTTAAAAAAAATTGTGATATTTGTTGTAGTTTCCTTCAAATATATGATATTAATTATCTGTAAATGCATTAGCAAAAATCTACTTTCTGGCATTAACAACTATTTTGCCATTTTATTTCTGACTTCACAAGTATGTAAATTATAGTGCAATGAAAACTAGTAACCAGTCTTGTGCCCTGTCAACTGTGCTGATTACTGTATTGGTCTGATGCAAATTACTTTTACAAAAACAGATTCAATTTTTAACATCATGGTTACTTTAGTATGTGTGTGTGTGCCTTTGATTGTTTTTTATGCAAATTACCGATCAGTAGTAAGAACTAGAAGAATGACAGTTGTGTTGTTTGCATTGAAAGATTTTTTTATGCCCATCATAATTATATGCCTGTATTGTTATGATGTTCATCCATTTGTTACCATTTAGATTTCCACATAAAAGCTTTAGTTGTCCATCCTCTATATTTACTAAACTTTGTTGATTGCTTACACTTGAGATAAGAAGAAAAAAATTGATTTTAAGCTGGAAAGGTCAAGGTCAGTGTGACTGAAAGAAGGGAAATGGTTTCTGCACAATAACTGGAGTTATCAACATCTGCAATTACCAAACTTTGTAGATAGCTTTTCAGGTTGAAAAGGCCATATGTCAAGGTCACTGTGACTGAAAGAAGGTGTTACGTGCTTAGGCTCGAATAAGCAGCAACACAGAAAGAGTGAAAACTAACAAGCTTGTATAAATTGAACAATGAATTTATTAAGTACAATTATTTTCATAAAATAAATAAACTTACAGTTTTAGAGAATCAAATCCAACATTAATCCAATATAGAATTCACAAAAATAATCCACTAATGGAATTGTAAGAGTCCTGATAAATAAATGTTCTAATAGTTCCAGATTCGAATCTTGACGATGTAATCCAAAATGGCTGACAATGTCACGTGATGCAGTTCTTGTTTTTTTATCATCCAAATGAATTATGAGCACATGTTTTCTCCTCCAAATAGATAAATAAATCTTCTTTCTTCAATGAATTGACACAATGTCCAGAATAATTATAACTCAAATAAATATACTCAACTAATATCTTGAAGCCCAGAGATTCTACTGAATCTCTCTTCCAGTACACTGATTTAAAATACCCTTTTCTGAAGTAAACAAGTGATCATGTGATTTTCTAGAAAGTCAAAGAAAGATGAATTACCTTCACAAAATCACGTACTCCAGATATTTCCTACTAAAAATAAAAAGTTGTCCTTGAAATTAACCAATTGTTTTAAAGACCTGTTTATCAATCTGAAGCAAGGTCAGATAATGAAGTAAACAAACCAAGGTCAGCCTGTTTACAACTAGAATCTAGGTCAGCCTGAATTTTCTAGAAAGAATCTCCCAATTAATGAATATTAAACCCTAAATGACAAATTTGAATTTAACAATAAAAAAATAAATAAATTAAATCCAATAGCCGTAACACCTTCCCCCATAAAATAAAAAGAAAGGTTTATATGATAAAACTTTCTTTTTATCACAAACCAATTTACATCTGAGATTAAAAGAACTAGTTTAAATTACACAATATAATGAATTGTTATACACAGGAAAAAGCGTCTGCAAATTATATCATCTAGAAATAGCCTCAACCTTTTAACTCTTTCCATTTCCCACAAAATGTCCTAAGAAAACCACTCTAGCAGGGCAGAACTCACTTTTAAATAAATGAACAGTCAAACAAGCATTAGTGAGTCTGTCAAAGAATTTTCTAATTGTTGCTAGATGTTCTCTCCAGGTTTCGTTGTAGATGATGTCACAATTTTCTAGACCAGAGATGATTATTTTTATGAGACGTTGAATTGGACTTTCTTTATATTGGTCGAGTCCATTTGGAGTCACAATACTGACATTTCCTTTGCTCTTTCCGTAGTGGAATCTTCCAAAATCCTTTCAGAAGGTCAAAATTTGGTGACATACCTGGCATTCCCAATTTTATCAATACAATTATCAATTCTTAGTAATGGGAATGAATCTGTTTTTGTCACTCTGTTCACCTTCCTTTAATCAGTACACATACGGACAGTTTTATTTGGTTTTGAAACAAGTATGCATGGTGAACTCCAATCACTTTTACTGGGCTTGATAAAATCATTCTCCAGCAAATATTGAATTTCCTTTTTCAAGAATTCCTGTTTGAGTGGACTCGTCCAGCATGGATGCTGTTTGGAATTTTCAATTTCAACGTCATGAAAATTTTGTTTGTCCTTGTAAGAATATCTGGACATAAGTGCTCATATAATGATAACTTTCAGTTCATTTCTTTCTTGCACTTGCAAATGTGAAAGTTTCTGGTCTAGATTTGTTTATAGTTTTTGAATTCCAACAATTCGTCGCTCCTATATCAGTAGAATCCGATGATATTCCTTCACCGAGTGGGACAGGTACAACTAAATTAATTACATATTTAACATGGCTATCTCTTTCAATATACTGGTACTCCTATAATTTATTTAGATCCCAGGAGCACTAATACTATAATTTAACTAATTCATTTTCTTCTTAACTTTGTAAGGGCCGTAATATCTAATTTGAAGTAAAGTAAGAAGAATGAACAAGAGTAACACAACTCCATTATCAGACTCAAAAGTTCTCTCCCTTGTAGTTCTTTCAAACCATAGTTTCATTTTTAACTTGAATTGCTGAATTGGGCATTCATTCATAACTTGCTGGAAAATTCCAGACATGAAGTTTGAACCTTGATCAAACTGAATAGATTTGGGAAGGCCATACTGAGCAAAAAACTTTATCAAAGCTTTTACTGTAGTTTTAAATTTTATATTCCTCAACGGAATAAACTCTGGAAACCTTGTTGACGCACACATAATAGTTAACAGGTATTGGTTACCTGACTTGGTCTTAGGTAAGGGATTTACACAATCTACCATAATTCTACCAAATGATTTATCAAAGGCAGGAATAGGTTGCAGATGAGCCTTAGGTATCTTCTGATTGGTTTTTCCTACCATTTGACAAGTATGACAAGATCTACAGTATTTGGCAACATCACTTTTGATTTTTGGCCAATAGAAGTGAGTCAAGATCTTGTGATACATTTTCTTAATCCCTAAATGACCAGCCAAAAGAGTTTCATGGGCCAGATTAAGTATTTCCTGTCTGTAAGGTTTTGGAACTACTATTTGATAGTTCACTGACCACTCATCACCAGCAGGTACCTCGGAAGGTCTCCATTTTCTCATAAGAATTCCATTTTTAATGAAATAACAGACAGGAACTTCAGTGACTTCAGTCACATTTATGACCCTTTGAAACAAACAGGAGATCTCAGGATCCTTTTCCTGTTCGACGACAAGTGACTGTCGTTTATCACCCTGATTAAGAGAATGAGTTATTAAAAGAGGATCACTATGATCAATACCTTCTGATTGATCTAAACCAAGAGTAAAAGTGATCTCATCAAAAACCTGACCTATACAAGCGCCAGTTAAAGGAATGCTGCCTTCTATAACATCATTCTCAAGATCATCACCCTGATTAGAATAAAGAGAATGAGTTGTCAAAAGAGGATCACTATAATCAATACCTTCTAATTGATCTAAACCAAGAGTAAAAGTGACCTCATCAAAAACCTGACCTTTACAAGCGTCAGTTGAAGGAATACTGGCTTTTTCAACACAAGCCTGACCCACGCAGATGTCAGATAAGGGAATACTGCCCTCAATAACATAAACCTGACCCATGAATGTGTCAACGAAGGGAATACTGCCCTTTTCAACTTCATTCTCAAGAGCTTTCTTTACCATAGCTCTAGTAGCTGTACAAGCTTGAAATATATCAGGGATTTCTTTTTCAATTGGATCAACTTTCTGATCCAAATTAGGCTTGTCAGTTACAAGTGGATTAACCACAACCTTGTCCCCAGCTAAGTCGTTGCCTAGCAATAAATCTATTCCCTCAACAGGTAAAACCGAGACCGTTCCGATTGTCACAGGTCCTGATACTAAGTCTGATGACAAATTTACACAATGGAGAGGAACATTAACAACGCCGCACTCTACTCCCTTAATAAGAACACTTTCATTAGAAGAAGACTTCTCAGAAAAAGGCAAAGTCATCTCATCTCATCTCCGCCTGTGGCCCCGTTTGGAATATAGGCCGCCAACCAACTCCCTGCAGGCGTCTCGGTTCTGGGCGAGTCTCTCCAGCTGTCCCCACATCTTTCCCATCTTCTTTGCGTCTGCATCCAAATCACGGCGCCAGGTGTTTCTGGGTCTTCCTCTCTTCCTCTTTCCTTGAGGGTTCCATGTGAGGGCTTGCCTGGTGATGTTGGGAGCAGGTTTGTGGAGGGTGTGGCCAATCCATCGCCAGCGTCTCTGAAGGATGTCATCCTCAACGGGCTGTTGCTTCATTCTCTGCCACAGTTCGTCGTTGCTGATTCTTTCTGGCCAGCGGATCTTGAGGATCTTCCTGAGGCAAGTGTTGATGAAGACCTGGATTTTCTTCATGGTGGTAGCGGTGGTTCTCCAGGTCTCTGCTCCGTACAGCAATAAACGGCATCCAGTGGACGCTGTGGAAACAGCTGGACGACCTAGATTTCACTGATGACCTGGCTCTCCTCTCGCATACCCAACAACAGATGCAGGAAAAGACCAGCATTGTTGCAGACAACTCAGCCAGCCTGGGCCTCCACATCAACAGAGGAAAGAGCAAGGTTTTCAAGACAAATGCATCCAGCAATACACCCATCACAGTGGAAGGCGATTCGCTGGAGGAGGTGGATAGCTTCACCTACCTTGGCAGCATCCTATACAAGCAGGGAGGAACGGATGCAGACGTTAAGACACGCATCGGCAAAGCAAGGGCAGCTTTCCATCAGCTGAAGAACAAAAGGCAAAGTACCTGATAATAAAAGACTCTGAGAAGCTCCTGTGTCCCTTAAAATTTTAATAGGGGTGGGATTGGCTGAATCACCCAAGAGTGATATAGAACCCTTCGATATGAATGGTTCATAATTCTCCATATCAAAATCAGACTGGGATTTATTAGACCCAACAAATGTATTGCTTTCAATACATGACTGTGACCTTGACCTTTTGTAAATAAGAGCATTTGGAACAGGCCTGTCTTGATTCTGACGCCTATTTTTCAATTTGTAGCAATCAGAAATAACGTGTCCTTTTTTCTTGCAAAAGTTACACGTCGGAAGAGACAAGGATCTAGAATCAAACTTCTCTGAAGTCTGATTTTTGAAAGTTGTGTTAGTTTGAGTTTTAGAAGGGCTTGAATTAGGCGGAAATTCTTTTCTGCCATTAAATTGTTGAGTAGAAGTCTTGTTAACAAAAGGAACTTTATGTGTCAAAGAATATTCGTCAGCAGCTCGAGCAGCATTTTCCAAGGTTTCAATCTGATGCTCATCAAGATAAGTTTTAACATCATTATGGACACAGTTTTTGAACTCTTCAATTAATATAATTTGCTTGAGA
Organism: Unio delphinus; assembly: GCA_029339505.1. Classification (NCBI taxonomy): domain Eukaryota; kingdom Metazoa; phylum Mollusca; class Bivalvia; order Unionida; family Unionidae; genus Unio; species Unio delphinus. Next base: position 1,775,081 of record JAQISU010001243.1, on the reverse strand, counting down.
TTTTGATAATCTTGCTAGACTTTCTTGGCTAAACACCATCTATCAAACAACTGCTCTTTTTGTCTAGCAAATTCGACATGAGTTTGTCCAGCTTCTTTTCTGTAATTTCTGAATTTTTGTCGATAAGCTTCAGGAACTAACTCATAACCTCTTAAAATGCATTCTTTAACTACGTCATAATCACTGCTTTGCTGAACAGACAGTGAAGTGTAAATCTCACTAGCCTTACCAGTAATTACACATTGTAGTAACTGAGTCCAATTCTCTCTTGGCCACTTACCGGTAAAATTTTCTGCAACTTTTTCAAAAAGAATGAAATATTTATCTACTTCTTTTTCTTTGAAAGGGGGCACTAATCTAATATTCCTTGCTAAATCAAAATTTTGATTTGAAGTATGATGGTGATTCTCACTTGCCAGCTCTAATTCTTTCATTTTACACTGATATTCCCTTTCTTCCTTCTCTCTCTCTCTCGTTCAATTTGTTTTTCTTGTAACCTTTTTTGTCTCTCTCTCTCCTCTTTTTCAAATTGTAATTGCCTTTCTTTCTCCCTTTCTTGTCTCTCTCTCTCCTCTTTTTCAGATTGTAATTGTCTTTCTTTCTCCCGTTCCTGAAATTCCAGTTTCTTAAACTCTAATTCAGATTGTAATTGTCTTGATTTTTCCCTTTCTTGTCTCTCTTTTTCCTCTCTCTCTTTATCAATCCGCATTTGCTCTTTTTGTAATTCAATTTGTTTCTCTTTCTCCCTTTCCTGAAACTCCAGCTTCTTTAACTCTAATTCCATCTGGAATTTTAATTCTAATTCTTTTAGTTTAATGTCAGAGTCTGATGCAGACTTACTGACTGGAATCAAAGCACTTTGTTCCAAAAGATCCTGTTCTACCAAATACTGGACCAAAATCGTTTTGATATCTTGTTTCGTTAAAGAAGCCTTCATTTCAAAAAGATCGTATTTTTTGGCAAGTTGAACCAACTCATCTTTTTTGAAAAGATCTAATTGCTCCTGGGTAGGATTAGAAAGAAATATTTCTACCTTAGATGTCATTTTAATACAAGCGTGTCAGTCTCACTAAAGATTTAAAATTTTCAAAAACTAGGGGAAATTCAAATTTATCTCAAATCTCAATCCGGACGATAGCCACCAATTCTATGTTACATGCTTAGGCTCGAATAAGCAGCAACACAGAAAGAGTGAAAACTAACAAGCTTGTATAAATTGAACAATGAATTTTATTAAATACAATTATTTTCATAAAAATAAATAAACTTACAGTTTTAGAGAATCAAATCCAACATTAATCCAATATAGAATTCACAAAAAATAATCCACTAATAGAATTGCGAGAGTCCTGATAAATAAATGTTCTAATAGTTCCAGGTTCGAATCTTGACGATGTAATCCAAAATGGCTGACAATGTCACGTGATGCAGTTCTTGTTTTTTTATCATCCAAATGAATTATGAGCACATGTTTTCTCCTCCAAATAGATAAATAAATCTTCTTTCTTCAATGAATTGACACAATGTCCAGAATAATTATAACTCAAATAAATATACTCAACTAATATCTTAAAGCCCAGAGATTCTACTGAATCTCTCTTCCAGTACACTGATTTAAAATACCCTTTTCTGAAGTAAACAAGTGATCATGTGATTTTCTAGAAAGTCAAAGAAAGATGGATTACCTTCACAAAATTACGTACTCCAGATATTTCCTACTAAAAATAAAATGTTGTCCTTGAAATTAACCAATTGTTTTAAAGACCTGTTTATCAATCTGAAGCAAGGTCAGATAATGAAGTAAACAAACCAAGGTCAGCCTGTTTACAACTAGAATCTAGGTCAGCCTGAATTTTCTAGAAAGAATCTCCCAATTAATGAATATTAAACCCTAAATGACAAATTTGGATTTAACAATAAAAAAATAAATAAATTAAATCCAATAGCCGTAACAGAAGGAAAATGGTTTCTGCACAATAACTAGTTTTCTACATATGCAGTTACATGTACCAAACTTTGTAGATAGCTGTGGATTTCAGGTCGAAAAGACCATAGGTCAGAGTCACTGACTGGAAGAAGGATAGTTTATGCACAACTTGAGTTCTCCAACATCTACAGTTTTCAAACTTTGTTGATGGCTTTTTCTTGGCTTTATGAATAATAACATCAGTTTTCCATCATCTGTGGTTATCAGTCTTTGTTGATGACTTGCACTTGCTATAAAGAAAAACCCTATTGAGCATATAGTCAAAAGGTCAAAGGTTAAGGTTACTTTGACTGAAGAATAAAAACATTATTTCTGCACAATAATATTAGTTCTGTAAAATACATCATAATTTTTGGATGGCTTGTACTGGAGGTAAGATAGAAGACATTTGACTTTGGGGTCAGAAGGTTATTGGTCCAAGTCATGGTTCAGAGAAAGAATTTCTTTTTTCTTCTCACAATAACACCAGCTCTGTATCACAGATTTAGTCCAAAAGTTGTGGATGACTTGCACTTAGGGTAAAGAAGAAACCGGGGGCGGGGGTGGGGGTGGGGGGAGGAGTCAAAAGGGCACAGGCTTAGGTAACTCTGAGAGAAGAAAAATGGTTTATGTGCAGAAATTTCAGTTATGTATAGAAAAGTCTATAAAACATAATGTACCATTCACTGTACTCTTCTCAGTAATACTCTTTGGTCATGTTGTTGGCTATTCTAAAGACTTTCATGACCTAATAAATATAAACCTTTTTGTTTAATGCAGATAAAATTGAATATGAGTTAGTTTGCTCATGTAATCCTGCAGAAAGTGCAATAAATTTGTACATATTTATCTCACTCAATATTTACTTGACGATGTTGTTTTGTACATTTCCTGGCCTCGCAATGGAGGAAATATCCAACCAATCCCACTCTACTCATTCTCACGCTTATATGCCATGTTGAACTCTATACATGAAATCCTGGCCTGAATAATGGGATGCAGAGGCCTTTTTTATAGTGTTTCTTCAGCATACTAATTCTAACTGTAAAATGGGGGTCTTCTCAGCCCAAGCTCACCAAAAGGTCAAGTTATATTTATTGCATATCAGTAAATATAAAAATGAAATTATTAAATCCTGTCGAACAGTTATTTGATGTTTTTCTAAACGACTTTAATAAATCACATTAAGTAAATAGTTGTGTAGGATTCTATCCAGGTATGACACATTACTAAAGCTATTTCATTTCCTTCTTTTTCAGGAGTGGAGGAGGAGGATTACGAGTATGACTGAGTTGTTTTTTTTTTGAGGGTAATTGAAAGATGTCGGGAAGCCAGAAATGCATGATCATCAGCTGCTTGGATTTGGACCAGATGGCTGTAGAGTAGGAAATGGACTGCTAGGCAGTATTCCTTGGATTTGGACCAGATGGCAGTAGAGTAGGAAATGGACTGCTAGGCATTACTGTTTGAATTTGGACCACATGGCATTAGAGTAAGAAATGGACTGCTGGGCATTACTGTTTGAATTTGGATCAGATGGCCGTAGAGTAGGAAATGGACTACTAGGCAGTATTCCTTGGATTTGGACCAGATGGCAGTAGAGTAGGAAATGGATTGCTAGGCATTACTGTTTGAATTTCGACCACATGGCATTAGAGTAGGAAATGGACTGCTAGGCATTACTGTTTGAATTTGGACCACATGGCATTAGAGTAAGAAATGGACTGCTAGACAGTACTGTTTGGATGTGGACCATATGGCATTAGAGTAAGAAATGGACTGCTAGACAGTACTGCTTGGATGTGGACCATATGGCAGTGAAGTAGTATGTAGACTACTAGGTATGACTAATGATTAGTTTAGAAAGGGCATTTTTTATCATGGTCATTTATGTATTTGTTTTTATTGCATGAGACATCTTGAAAATTAATGACCGTATCTGTCAATCCTTTTTTAAAAAAACATAAGTGATACTTATTCTTATGGTTTCTTACAAAATAAACCCTGATTATACTGTACACTATGTGATGTGAGAGCTGGGTCTACAGTGTTTGGTGCTCTTTATATGTAAGTAAAACCTATAGTGTATGGTGTTGATGATCAAGACTTATTTGGACAGGAAGTTACCATCATGCAGAAGTTAAAACTTAAAGGAAAAAACAAATGCATGTCCTCTTATATGGGACTGCTCAGTCATAATCATCAATTAAAAAAAACAAAAATAATCCTCTATGTGAAACCCAAAGCTGTCAAAACATTGCTGACTGCATTTCTCTCTGACCATGTTATGATCTTGACAATTATGTATGATCAAAATAATCAATTTAAAAAAGAAATGCTGTGGGATGGTCAAAGCTCTATCAAAGCATTGCTGACCCTATTTCTGTCTTTCTCTCTGACAATGTTATGATTTTAGCAATTACATCCGGTCGTAATCGGCAAAAACACACAAACAACTGCTGTGTGAAGCCAAAGCTCATTCAAAACATTGCTGACCCCATTTCCTGCGAACATCAGCGTTAATGATATAATAATAATCATAATAGTACATGTACTGTAGCCAACACTTCTTTCATTTATAAAAACCTGACATTTGGAAACAAACATTGGGAAAGATAATCTGACTACTTACCTTACTGTAATTAAATATTGGTTCTAGACATGTATTGATTAAAAAATGTGGCTGCTTGTGAGGGGTAAATTTTACACTTGTGACTACTATGTTGGCCATTAGTCGCGTCAGAGGGGTGGCCTTTCTTGAGAGGTTCTTTTGAACACAAACTCATCGGTGCCAAGGGATTTGGGCAGCAAAAATGGGTATCTGCGGGTGGGGGGGGGGGGGCATTCGTGTCGGTGACCACTGTATATTTATACGATACACTATTTTTCTTTTAGTTATCAAATTATATTGCTTTTATTTCATTACTCAAGCCATTTAATTGTGTCATAAAACAGTTTTGTTTTTATTATAGTTAAAATGTTATGAATGGAACAGTTAATATTAACTTATGAATGGAATATTTGTTCCTTATAATTCTTATATCACAAATGCTGTGCTATCACACAACTTTGTTCAAGTTAAAGATTCAAATGAGAAGAAAAGAACTGAGAGCTATAAAAATTAATGATAAATGGGGCCTCAGATGAGGGTACTTTGATTAGATGACAGTAATCGGTAATCAAGGCAACAGAAGATTGAATGCTCTAAATAAGTATTCTTCATTATTAAATACAGATACCAGATATGATTTATATTTGTCTGGGGGGAAAAATCCATTTAGAACAAGAATTTTATTAAAGCAAGTTTTCTGTACAGATTTTCAAGTCATTGAGTTTTAGTAATATATATGTAATAATGGATGAAGCTCTGAGCGAGAGATTCAGACAGAAATCTGATAATTAAGTAAATAGAAGTCCAAGGCAGCTTTATCTTGGGTAATTGTGGATTTTTGCTCAAATGGTCAGAGACCAGAAGAGCTTATGTGATGGTCTTCTGTCTGTGGTCCATCCGTCATATCGATGGTCTCCTGTCTGTGGTCCATCCATCCATTAGCACAACTTTTTGTATAACTACTGTTGTTAAACTACTTGGAGGATTTCAATGAAACTTAACACACACTATTATCCCATGGTCTAGTTGTTCCTAAATGAAAATGGTGATGCTTGGATAACTATGTCCATCCCATTGGCCATCTAGAAAATGCAGTTATTGATACTAATTCTGAATGGTTGGTCATATAAACATGCAGTTTTCTCTAACTGGTAATGAAACTGATCTCATGGCCACCAGTTGCTATCTTGAAAAATGCTGTTGCTTCTCCCCATGTATATAAAGTCGTATGGACATGGTGTTTTCACTAAACACTTCTCATGGTATATATCTAGTTGGACTTTTTACAATGTTTAGTAGGTCTTACATGAAAACGGTGCTGATCTGATGTCCAATATGGCTGTTACAGTCAGAATCTTGAAAATCTTGTTATTGCTAATTAATCATCCTGAATGAAAAGTAATATTGCCATTGGGTTTTCACTAAAAGACTTTGTGATCTGTAACTGGTCCAAAATGAAAACGGTGTTGACCTGATGTTCAAAATGACCACAACAATGGCTATTTTGAAAATTACTGTTATAAATCCTCCTGATTGGATGGTAGTGTCTGTATGTTTTTTTAAAAATTATAATAGTAATAATAATGAGAGTAGGGTACAGAGCAGCAGGGAGGTATGCTCTGATTTAGGCACTCTAAGGATGATCCGAGCAGCTGTGTTTTAACTTTTTGAAGTTTCTGGAGTAGATATTGAGACGAACCAACCAGAATCGAGTTACAGTGGTCCAGACTTGAAAGTACTACTGAACACACAACTGTTTTAGTGGCATCAATTGAAAAAAATATTTGCGAATGGAGTGATACGTCTTAGCTCAAGATATGCAGCTTTGCTATGTTCAGGACATGTTAGTGCAATGTGAGAGTACTTTGCAGAGTAACACCTAGGTTTCATACTGACTGTGAATTTTAATGTTGGTATCGCTGATATTTATTGTTTGAGGTAAAGGATGTGAATGAGAAAGTCTTTGTGTTGTGATCAGAATGACCTCAGTTTTATCATCATTCATCTGCAACTTGTTACATGTCATCCTTGATTTCACATCAGAAATGCACCTCTCTACACCTTGGATAAAATTGGGTCCTCATAGTGCAATTCAGACATTCAATATATTTGTGACAGTGACCATCTTGAAAATCATATTGTCACTATTTCTCCTAAATGAATGGTAACCGTCATCATATCTGCATGGAGTTTCACTGAAAGACTCCTTATGATGTCCAGTTGGTCATATATGAGACTTCTAATTGGACTGTCATAGTGGCCATCTTGAAAATCTTGTTATCAGTACTTATCCTAGATCGCTAGCTAAACTGACATTATGTTCTGACCAAAAGATTTGTCATGTCTACTTTGTACTAAATAGAAATTATGCCAATCTGATATCGAATATGGTCTGTATGGCATCCTAAGCAGCTAATTTCAAAATCTTGTGAGCAATGAAGAATATCAAAGATGGTTTCAACACACTACAGTTAAAAGGAAGAAATAATCTTATCTTGAATTCCTGGAAATTCTTCATAGCTTATAGAGCATCAAATATTCCACTCAAGGGACTATTGTTGTATTGGTAAAGTGTACTTTGTAGTAATATAATGGCATTAATAATATTAGTAAATTTTACTTTATAGCATGCAGTTTCTGAATTTATAACATAGGATAGACACAGATTCCACCCACCGAATTATTCACCTCAGCAAGTCTACCTCATACTTACTTGCTAACAGAGCAGAGTATCATTTGCTAGATCAAAATCAATTAGATTATAGCTTTACAGCATGTTTCATGTACTTATTATACAAGACACATAACTTGTTATTTATCATATTTATTTAATATATACTTAGACACAATGCGTGTTGAATGCAATAGAATAATCCATGTCATTCATACATAAATAAAAAAAGATTTTGTAATTTCTTCATTGATCTAAATCTTGGGTTTTATTCTTCATCGAGAAAAGTCTTGTTTTATTTTTCTTTGAGAAAAGTCTTGTGTTTTATTCTTCATTGAGAAAAGTCCTTTGTATCCTGTCATTTATCCATTGTTTTCACGTGACGTCACAAAACATGTGTACTTCCATATCCACCATTTTAAGTCCCTATACCCAATACGGGTCCCTAGCCCCCATAACCAGTCCCTAGCCCCCATAGCCAGCACCTAATAACATTGTTCTTCCCGCATAATTACAAAGGCATGTTTCATGTTGTGTGTAAGAATATAATAATGCATCACATTCTGTTGTGCATGTCAAGCGCACAAGATTAAATGCACAACTTTTCTACTTGTTTTCTTCAAGTAAAATATTTAAATTTCAACCATCTTTCTTATTCTTTCATAAACAAATAGGTCAATCAATAAACAAACACATAAACACATGGATACACAAACAAGTAGAAACATGTAATGATTTTCAATTTTCATGGGCTTAAATCAATCATTTGGTTCTCGTTCAAGTTAAAATGCTAATTGTTATACCGGTAATATTATCATTTCATAAATAGTATTCTGCATTGGTGAATTTTTGAATGTTAACTAATGTATTGGTCACTCAAAAATTGAGAATGACCATGTTTTGGTAAAATTACACATTTATTAGTATTACATTTTAGAACAGGAAATAATATATTATGTCGCTAAAAGTGCATATGTTAATATGTTGATGTATACTTTAGTTAATTCTTCACACTCAGTAAATCATGAACTAATTAAATGTAAGGTTTTATGTTATTAGAAAAGCTGAATCAGAATGACATGGTAATATTTGAATGGATATGATAAATTGCATTTCAAAATGAATTCATTTGACAACCATTGCAAATAGTTTTCATTTTCTCATTAAATCAAATAGGCCATGTTTAAAGTTTTAGCAGTTCAAGAAACAAGAAAGCTTGACTGTTTAACTTGAAAATAAAGAATTCCTTGAGAAAAGATAGCAGTTATGCTATGAATCAAGTAGAAAAGAGCTTAGCACAAACTGTCAGATATTTGATATTTATTAGTAGTCCTTACTGCTGACCATAAAGGGACCCTGGGTGGCCAAGTGGTCTGCAACACTTGCCTTAACAGATAACTGCCATCTCACTGCTGTCCACATTGGTTTGAGACTCTAGCTCTGCTAATGTGGTTGTAGCTTGCCAGTAGCTTCCCATGGGTTGGTGGTGGTTCTTAACAGTCCTTTCTCCACCAGTTATACTGGCCACCATATGTAGCCTATCATGTTGTACAATAGCAAAGTCTTCTAGTGATTTATCTGGCATACCTAATCTTTTGTAACTGACTACTGTTACTGACTTTTGTTACCTACAGTGATGTGGATCAGTGTGGACCAAGGGAGGTTCTTCTCTTTCTGTTTTCTGGTGGATCTTTAGCTTACTTTTTCTAGATAATGTGGTGAAAAGGCATATCATCACCACATGGGCTCAAACTCATGACTGCTGGATTTAGAGCTAAACCATTGAGACCTGTATACTATCAATTCTCTTACATTATATGACACATATTAGGAACCATAAACATGACTCCAGCTGCTGTACAGTGTGCATTATTTGGGAGGGAGGGGGGTAATTACAAAAAGTAATATCCAACCTGATCACTGTAATGACACAGTTGCAAATAGGATATTCAGAGCATCTGCTGGAAAAGGTAATATTAATAGTGACAAGGATTGTAAATTAGTAAACCACAGACAATGTTGCAATGTACATTTATTGAATTCTAAAATGTAACACAACATGATAAACTTCATAGAAGTTTGATCAGCTTAATGCACAGTAACAACCATTAAATTTATTAGAGATCAGAAGCAACAAGAATCTGAAAGATTGAGCAGCAGAACAATATTCAGAAAATACTTATTTCATTAGAAATATCAGCACTTTACATTAGGAAGGTAATGTCAGAAATTGTTTCAACTTGTTTGATTTTGGAGGAAAAAAAAACATGCACTAACCAGGATAGGTGAATGTTATCTGCCTGAAAGCAACACTACAGAGAACAAATATAGATCTCTTAATTTGCAATTTTAAGAGGGGTGGATGTATGAAATTTTGTTATGAATGTGCAGATTTTAATTGCATGCATTTATTACATGCAAACATTTCTTTTGAATGACAATATTTGTTCATCTATACCATGCATCACAATATTAACAGCAACTGCACTGCTCAATACACTGACAGATGTGGGTTTTACACTATGACTGAATCAATGACATACATTTAGTCAAGCACAGGGCAAAGCTAAACATGGCCAGAAATTACATGCTATTTACATTCACTCTGTCATTTCTTTGGATAATAAAAATTATTATTGCTCCAAAACCTGATTAATATTAAAGATAAAAGATGTGTACACAGATGGACCATGGTGAAAAGCATTAAAATGTAGTGAGAGATAACAAATTCAGAAAGCAGTTTACATTGCAAACTTGATAAAATAGAAACAAGAGTAAAAATTATTTGCATTTACATTTTCAGTGAAAACTATACTTTATATACAATACTGTATTAATAAAAGTCAGTCATGTGTATCCTTTCCAAACAACAACCCAGATTATCATCCAGTAAAAATAGGATACAATTTTGTCATCTGAATGACTTTTATTACGTTGATAACTTTAATTACATTCTTTGAAATGACAATTAGGAGTTGGAGCATATGTAAAATAATTCTGCCATAAAAATGTAAGGTGCATGGCGAGAGAATTTTGCCTATGTGGAGATTTACAGGTAGTGATCATCATGAGATAAACAAGTATTAATTTCAGTATCATATCATCCAGTTTGATATCCTAACATACTTGCTTCAAAATAATGGACAAAAAACAGCATAAACCCAGTCTGCTGTCCCATAATGCATCAGCAAATCTTAGCCAAAGCCATTTGCTTGAAATTTTAAGTTGAACAAATAGCACTTGAACAAAAAGCACTATACTGATTGTCCAGTACATTATACTGGCTCTGCACACTTGAATGCATGCAAAAATGGTAATTTATGCCAGTGAAAAGTGGGAAAAAATGTACAGTTCATAATTTTCTGGTCAACTTTCATGCAATGCATTGGTAATGAAGAAAATACATGTATATCAAGTTGTTACAATAAATAAGGCCAGTATGAAATTTGCATTTACTCAAAGACATTTTTAAATTAGGAGTAATCTCTGTAAATACCTGATGTAAATTACTGAACTTGTCAATCAATTACTTTTGCAAATCTTATCTGAAACTGCTCTGAGACTCTTACTGAAAAAAAACCCCTGTATTTTAAGAGATATTGTAATGAGCTGCCATACATAACAAAATTACTGTGTAATGAAATAACAATACCTCAGAAATGAATCATTTAAGTTTAAATATTTGAAATTTTAAAATGTTGAGGTTATTTTCCAACCACTTGAAATTAAATAATGCAAAAACTTATGTTGATCATATAATGGATAAAAATTAAAATATTAAAACCTAGTTTTATGCACTCTGACATGCCTCAAAGTTCAAAAGAGGGGCTCCGAGTGGTCTAAAGCGCTCTCCGTTATGGATCACTGCCATCTCACCTGTCTGCATGGGTTCGAGTCTCAGATATGGCCAATGTGGGTATGTGAGAAAGCTTGCCAGTAGTCTCGTGGGTTGGTGGGTCCTTCCGGGGTTTTCCAGGTTCTTCTTCCACCATTGATACTGGCCGCCATGTATAGCCTATCTTGTGCTGAAAAATGGAGTTAAACCATAAAAAAAAAAAAAAAAAAAAAACAAAGTTCAAAATAGACTGAAAATTATGAGAAGTCTGTACTTTGAAATTCAATATTTTCGTGTTTCATAATCATTTTTAAAAGAATATATTACATTGGCATCCAACACAGAATGGATAATAAAGATGATTACTCCGCATGAATAACAGTAATCAAATACTCTGGACATGTTTATGTAGTGGCTAGCTTGCGGCAGGTTGATCTAGTACTTGTCTCATTCTGACAGGATCCTAGTCATTCAACTTACACTGCTACATTTTCAAAATGTATTATTTATAAAGATTTACAGTACTAGGCAAAACTTTTACAATTTACAAAGTTCGTGAAAAAGTATGGCATGTGATAGAATTGCAATTATATGTGCATGTATTACAATTGAACATCAAAGGATATATATGATGTGGAATGTGCTGGCAACTGCAATGGGCTTATATAAAGAATGAAAATATGATGCACATACTGTGCATATAAATTTAATATACATCTGATGAACCATGATCAATATTAGTCCCATACCACATACATCATGTTTGTTTACTATTCACTAACTCTTGGTTCAACCCTATTTGAATGATATTTTTTAATGTATCTTCATTTGTAGCTGTTTTGAGTGTGGAACAATACTGTATACTCCAGTGTCGAGATGTGGTTTTATATTTGAATATATCAGCAGCAGTGGGTGAAAGAAAACTTATGCTACAATAAAGAAAACACTGAGTGTGTCCAACGCAATATTTCCGAAATATGACAAGAGAATCTGAAGCTTTACAGGTCATTTTCCTTCTCCGTAGTGTTTAAAAAAAAAAAGCCTGTTACTTTTATGATGAAAGCCACTTTATATGCAATGTATTTATACATGTATACTGCTCTCTAAATGCAGTATGTGTTCATTTATGCTTCTCTCCAAATAGTGTATTTATACATGTATACTGCTTTTTGGCTACAGTATATATATGTACACTAATTGTTAGCTAGTGTATTTATACAGTATGCATGTAATAGGTACAATGTATTTATGTATGTTTGCTGCTCTCAAAATACAGTGTATTTATACAAGTATGCTGCTCTCAAAATACAGTGTATTTATACATGTATACTGCTCTCAAAATACAGTGTATTTATACATGTATACTGCTCTTTAGTTACAATGTATTGATATTTACATGCTGCTCTTTAGCTTCAGTGTATTTTAACAGTATACCTTTGTGCTGCTCTCTAGATAAAATGTATTTATACATGTACATTGCTTGCTAAATACATTGTATCTATATATGCTGCTCAATAAATATATGCACATGCATTTATACATGTACACTGCTCTCTAGATGCATTGTATCTATATATATATGCTGCTCAATAAATATATGTACCGTGCATTTATACATGTACACTGCTCTCTAGATGCATTGTATCTATATATATATGCTGCTCAATAAATATATGTACCGTGCATTTATACATGGACACTGCTCTCTAGATGCATTGTATCTATATATATATGCTGCTCAATAAATATATGTACTGTGCATTTATACATGTACACTGCTCTCTAGATGCATTGTATCTATATATGTATGCTGCTCAATAAATATATGTACCGTGCATTTATACATGTACACTGCTCTCTAGATGCATTGTATCTATATATGTATGCTGCTCAATAAATATATGTACCGTGCATTTATACATGTACACTGCTCTCTAGATGGATTGTATCTATATATGTATGCTGCTCAATAAATATATGTACCGTGCATTTATACATGTACACTGCTCTCTAGATGCATTGTATCTATATATGTATGCTGCTCAATAAATATATGTACCGTGCATTTATACATGGACACTGCTCTCTAGATGCATTGTATCTATATATGTATGCTGCTCAATAAATATATGTACCGTGCATTTATACATGTACACTGCTCTCTAGATGTATTTAAACATGTACCAGTATGCAGATCCACAATCAAAACAAGAAACCAAGCATTATAATTCTTAAAGTTTTTCAAATTGTTTATCTTGTTAATAACTATGTTGAACCAATCTTGTTTTGTTAATATAAACAGCATCAAGCATCTTGAACCAAAAAAGGATGTACAAAAAATTGATTTAAAGATTTTGTGAAAAACTGCATGCTTTACATAAAACAAAAGTATTATAAGCAGAACATTATATGCCTGCCCTATGTCTAATAGTTCTTTCTTTAGACACTAGTTGGGTAAGGTTGATTCCGGAGATTACTGACCAATGGGTTGCATTGACGTTTAGTTGTGGTCAAGGTATGCGGTCATTAACTAAAGTTGCTGGATCAAAAGCATTATTAATATTTTAACCATGTCTATTGGTTTCTTTATAACCCTAAATAAAGGCCATCAAAAAGTTAACAAAGTTGGTCAAGGAACCTACTCTAGCAAAATGGTATTTTGGAAAAATCCATTTTACTTTAGGTATCAAGAGTTTTGACCTTAACCTCAAAATCAATAGCCCTCTTCGATATCTTAAGTGCAAGAACTGTTATTGTGCAGAAGCCATTTTTCTTCTTTCACACAAACCTCTTAATGCTGAGTGTCAAGCAAGGCAGCTCTTAGTACCATTTTGTAAGTCTTTGGTATGACTCGGCTGAGAGATTAAACCCATGACCTCCCACATCCGAGGTTGACACTCTAACCACTAGGCCACCGGAGTGGTCAGTTTGGGAGGAGTAGTGATAATAATCTTGTGCTAACAAATGGTCAACAAACAAAAAAAACATTTTGTAAGCTCTTCCATTGTATGATGAGTTAAAAAGCAAAACTTTGGAATTAACTTTTAAGACTAATAAATTATTTCAAAATGTCAACCTATATAAATATTAAAATTAATATCTACAAATATTTGGTTCACTCATATGCTATGTGCATTGACTGGTTTTAAAATAAAGTCAGCAAATCTAAATATTACTTCACACATGAGAATTTCATAGAAAATACCGTCTTTGACTGCTTCACCCATGCATTTATCCATTAAAGCTTCCATAGTCAACAGAGCTAATAACTAGTGCAATCTAATTTGAACTTTTCATAGATTTGAATACTTGTCCTTAAATGAATACATTCATTTACTGCATAAGAATGACTGCAATAGTAAAAGTCTCAGAAAATTGGATCCAAATGCAGAAACTTACAGAATTAATGATGCATGAAATAGTAAGTCACTGTGAAACACAGAATTAATAATGCATGGAATAGCATGTCACTGTGAAACAGAATTAATAATGCATGAAATAGCAAGTCACTGTGAAACACAGAATTAATGATGCATGAAATAGCAAGTCACTGTGAAACAGAATTAATGATGCATGAAATAGCAAGTCACTGTGAAACACAGAATTAATGATGCATGGAATAGCAAGTCACTGTGAAATAGTATTAATGATGCATGACATAGCAAGTCACTGTGAAACACAGAATTAATGATGCATGAAATAGCAAGTCACTGTGAAACAGTATTAATGATGCATGGAATAGCAAGTCACTGTGAAACAGTATTAATGATGCATGAAATAGCAAGTCACTGTGAAATAGTATTAATGATGCATGACATAGCAAGTCACTGTGAAACACAGAATTAATGATGCATGAAATAGCAAGTCACTGTGAAACAGTATTAATGATGCATGGAATAGCAAGTCACTGTGAAACAGTATTAATGATGCATGGAATAGCAAGTCATTGTGAAACAGTATTAATGATGCATGGAATAGCAAGTCACTGTGAAACAGTATTAATGATGCATGAAATAGCAAGTCACTGTGAAACAGTATTAATGATGCATGAAATAGCAAGTCACTGTGAAACACAGAATTAATGATGCATGAAATAGCAAGTCACTGTGAAACAGTATTAATGATGCATGAAATAGCGGGTCACTGTGAAACAGTATTAATGATGCATGAAATAGCGGGTCACTGTGAACTAATGTTCCTGACTGTAAATTTAAGTTTTGTATACATTAAGATAAATGATGCAATTTTACTTTAATGCCAAACCTGCTGGACACAAGTGACAATATGATGACAACTGTAGCAACAACAATGATGATGTTGTCAGAATAAGTAATACCTATGTCTTGCAAAGTAACAAATTATTACTACAGTATGATGAAAAAATATTCTATACCTAATTTTCTGACAACCTATTCAAAAAAAAGATACTATTCTCTTATCTGACTGTCATCCTGTTCAACAAAGGAATATATACTATTCTATACCTAATTATCTGACATCCTATTCAACAAAGCAATACACACTATTCTATCAACCATCTAATTGCTGAGATAATATCAGGTATTCTAAATATAAGTGCAAAGCATTTTGTAAGAAATGAAGGAAAGTAAAGCAAGAATCTTTTTTTAATTAAACTTGGGAACAAATATCAGATTGAAAACTTTATATATGTATATATATATATATATAATAAAAGAGGTTGAACATCTGTAAGATTATCTAAAATGTCCAAATTATTAATGGCAGCAAAATTGATTGATAGATTAGCATCCACTAAAATATGAAAGACATTGATGCCAGAGTGCTACATGTAAAATCATGTGCAAAGTGTATTTTAGAAAAAGATGTAAATAGCAATTTAAAATGGTTGATGCACAGGAGACAATATATGAAGTACTAAGGGACGTACCTAAAGATCCCTTGACCATATGGCCATAACAGATTTATAAATATAGCACATAGATGCTAGACAAAGATACAAGCAGTAAATAGGCAAATGTAACCTAAAATTAGCTCTGGTACTACTATATGGCTGCTTTTCATCAATTATTCAATCTACTAGAAAAGAGAACACGATGCTGGTTGCTTACAACAGCTACCCAGTAATATACAGGTAATGAATGAAGGAACCCTCTCACAACAAATAACACATAAAATATACTATATTTGCTTTTTGAGGTCATATAATCATGTTTTATAACTTTAGAAATAAACTTTTCTAATAATATGTTTGACCGATAGTTCATCAAAAACAGTTTAAGTTAAATTTGAAATTCAATTCACATCAGATAATTTGAAATAATTTAGTAAAAATCATTGGTATTTAATAATGCACAACATGGAACTGTTCAAATAAAATGCTTATGTTTAAAAAATACAATATTTGGAAGATGAAGTTTTAAGATGTACAAATCAGAAATAATCTTTGTTCTGGGCAAAATTGATTCAAAGAAAAATTACATACTAAACTATGAAGGAAACCCTCAGGGTAACACTAAAATATATTTGAGATGATTAGTGATTTAGAATGCAACCTTATTGAAATGTAAATAAGTGATCCATAATATATTTAATGCCAATTTTCACCAGCCATGGCTGTTTTAAGTGCTGATATGTCTGTTTTCAGAATACCCCAGCCAAGAAAACTGTCATGTTGTTCCTTTATCAAGCAGGAACCCATCTAATTTATGAAGTTCATGGCAAGACAACAAAAAACAACAAAGAATCAATGAACACCTGCCTCCACATTTTGCCAAAGAGCAATACCTACATCCTTCCACATCTCTGGAATGATCTGCGATATAAAAGGAACATATGGCAGCAGTTACAGTTCAAATATCAGCTGCAGAACTTGTAAAAGATTTGGTTGTGATGATAAGGCATGGAATTCAAGATCAAACTGGCATGCTTAACACATTAACTCTTGGAGGTTTTTGCTGTTTTCGCATGAAATGCATGTAGAGACTATTTCTGAATACATCCTAATACATCGACTTCCAAGTAATTCTCCATTAGCCCAATGCCTAGTTGTGCTAACAAAAACATTTTCCATTGGTTAGATTGCTTGCACATGAGCAGAAGGTAAAAAGTTAGATTTTTTGTATAAAAATTTTTTTTTGCTTAACGGACCCATAATTTTCGTATGGATAAGAATCTTTATTAAAAATGTCCACCTTATCCTACTTTTTTGCACACATTCACCTGTTTGTGTGCTCTTCAGACCGGTCTGCCTGAGATCTGAGACCATAAAGTCTAAAATCTGGACACAATATCAGATTCTGACCATGGGCAAATTTTGGGCGGAAAAAAACAAAGGGTCCAAAAAAATTAGGTTTTTCCCACTGTATTTTGTAGTGCAACTAAAATGTCCAGATTTTTGGGCAATATTGTAGAGCTAACTGTCTACCTTTCATTAATACCACCCACTTTAGCGTATCATGCATGACCTTGACGCTACAAACCTTGGCAGTAGGCTACTAGCTCCTTCCCCGTAAATGCAGTGCTAGAGGTTAATGTGTTAAGACATGATCATTTTACATGTGTCCTTACTGCTTCAGACAATGCAGTCCTAAGCAGTTCAGTCTGCATAATGTCTTAAAAGCCCTGTTGTTATCTTCTGATATGCCTGATGTAGTTGTTTTAAATCAAATAACAAAACCGATATAACAAAAGCATTTCTGAAACCATTAGTACTGATCACATGAATAAACTGTTTGAATCCCTAATACAAAATTAACTTTATTAAACACTTTATGGTTTAACATTATGTTGCACTATGGGATAACGAAGGAGTGGGTGAAGGACACAGAAACATCAAGTGGGGAGACATTTCTTTAGAGCACAATTGTGAACTTACTTCAGAATATTTATGACAGATAAGGGAAAGGCAGTGATAGACATAAGAAACACCAACAATGAAACCAAGAATATATAATAACCCCATATTTTCAGATAGGGTGTTCTGTGTCTACATGTACAAATGTAATAAGCTGGCAAGCAACTGAGTACTTTAATGAAAAAGCTGTGAAAACAAACTTGCCTGATCTGACTTCTAAATATGTATATTTAAAAAAGCATTAGAAAATATTTATGTCAGAAACAAACTAAAAACACAGTTCTTTCCACACATCACTGGCCACAAAAATCTTGACTCTCTCAATAACTACCAAAAGATTGGCAATAAGAAATGTGTTGTGATAAACCTGCTTTCTTCAAACTTTGTCAAATACATCCTACTCAACCCAGCTGAATCAAACTTACTAATGCTATTCAAATGAAACCACTTGCACTTAACAATAAGAGTGGGTCAGTCATCAGTCCACACGCTATTCCACAAAAATAGTGGTGCTGAATTGCAGTAGTAATAGCAACACTATATCCAGGACCAGAGAGAAAATCTTTAAGTAGAAAGCTCCTAACATTGCTATCAGCATGGTCTTGTTTGGTCTTTAATATTACAAGGTGGTAATTTTACGACCAAAATCAATTACAACACCTATATGTCACATATAGTTTAACCTTTCCAAAGAAAAGGTTAGTTATATATATGATAGCATCACAGCTCTAATTCTCAAAGAATAGTCCAAAACACACATAAATCATACAAAAGTCACTACACACTTCTTAGAGCTTAGGGAAGTTAAAAGTTATCTTTAATAAACATTAATAACTTATTGTTATTTTCAGATGAGATCTATGTTCTTGCGTAGAACTTACATATTTCTGGTCAACAGCCCACATTAACATATTTGTATAATTAATGCATGGTGTTAAAGAAAAATAGCTCAAGGTGCAATACTTTTAACACGTACCAATTATAACTGGCTTTTTTCTTTTATAACAGCAGCAGATATATCTACATTCTACTAAGTTAAATTTTTAGATTTTCACAAAAAAGTTTAAGGCCAGATGACATATATATATAAAAAATGTGAGGCAATAATACTATTTTATGAATACTGTGTGCATTGAATGTTCTAACTATTTTGCAAAAGTGCTGGGTCATTTTAATTTAAATGAACAAAATTGGGTCCAAACAATAATCTATTTTTTTGGTTTATAAAGATACAAGGAGATTATTCCAGTCACAAATGTTACATTTATATTTGTCTCTCTGCTCAACAGAGCCTAATGGGGAGACAAATAATGTAACCACTTGATTGGGATTTCCTTGTCTTGGTGCAAACCACAACACATATTATATATATATATATATATATATATATATATATATATATATATATATACACACACACACACACACACACAACCATATTTATGAATGATAGCTGACATGAAACCAGATGGAACTGTTTGCTGTACATCATAATAACCAATATATCATTATTTGCCATATTAATTTTAGCAGAATCAAAGCTATTTTATATGATTATATTTAACACTAATGCTCAAATGGTTTTTCCCTGATATACCCCTTTTTTTGCTGACTGCAGATGGATTGGTCACAGAATGTTTCATATTGTAAATTTGTCTGCAAGTTGGATGGCAATCCATGGATTATAACTGATGATGCAGCAATTTTATGCCCACTACCAAACAATGATCACAGCTGAAGGAATAAAATGTGGATAGAACAGCAACCAAGATATTTGGTCTCATGTAGCAACTGTTGCTATGGAGATTTTAAAAGATCAATTTGGATAACCCAGGTGCCTGCATAGTTTAAAATTAAATGCAAAACTAGTTGTTCTACACATTAGGTACAGATGCTGATTGCTATGTTCAACCTTACAAGTCTGTGTTGTTTTTCTAAAGTACCAAAAACACCTAAAAGACCAGTTTTCAAGCACCTTGCTTCTGAATGAACTTTGGTTGAAAGTGAACAAGAATATGAATAAAGGATCTTATAATTGTGTGTTTATTTCATATAAAATGTATGAAATAATTTTGTCACTGAGACTTTGAAAATGACTTCTAAATTCAATTAAAAAAACAAATTTAACAATATAATGATCACACTATAATAATCACAAACCATAAAACTAATAAAATGTCTCTGAAATACTCCAGGATGCCAAGAACCTGCCATTTCAAGACATATCTGACACATTAGCAACCAATCAATTAATTTGGGGTTGGAGGGGAGGGAGCTGTCCTGGGACTTTCTTTTTAGCATGATATTTCATTTCCTTTACTTCAAGCTATCGGGAAACTGGGAAAATATGCCCAACCACCTATACCCCACAAAAAGTAAATGGTTGATCCTTAAGTTTTCATATTAACTATGTTTTATATCAAAAATATGAATTTAAATGATTTCACTTTTCTTTTTTTGCATAACAATTGTGTATTTTCATTCAAAATCTCAAATTGCTAGACCTACAAAACAAGCACACCACATCTGGTCATGCATTTAAGTCCACATGAAAAAAAAACATTTTCACAAATCTATAAAACTGATACCCACAAAAATAAATGATTCAATGGCAAGTTCTATTTATGATACCATGCACAAGAATTTTCCATGTTGCTGTGAATAAAGAACACAGATAATAATTGCATTTCACTACAATGGCAAAGGACGAAATGAAAAATTACAAAATTGCTTCCTCTTCTTCAACTTTCTGAAGGCTTTTGTTTCTGTAGCCATTGATCATGGGACTCCCACTGACCACTTTAGGATTAAAACTGTTGTGTAGCTCCATCACCAATTGATCATTGTTTTTCTGTAACTCTTGGGAAAATTCTGTTTCCTCCATGTCATCCAGTAAACCTATGGGTTGAGAAAATGAAATTATATAGTTTTGTTTGTTTGTTTTTTATGGTTTAACGACATTTTTCAGCATAATATAAACTATACATGGCGGCCAGTATTAATAGTGGAGGAAGAACCCGGAAACCCCCCCGGAAAGAACCACCAACCCACAAGAAGCTGCTGGCAAGCTTTCTCACAGAACTACATTAGCCAAAATTATATAGTACAAAAGTGTTAGTTTAGGAAGCCTCTTCTAGTGATGTGCAAAGATCATGGGTTTCAGTCTATGTTCATAACAATTGAGTGCCTGTCTCCATCTAAACAGGCGCTGATCTTGTGTAGTGATTTTGGATATTGATCCCTGCATCACCTGTCCATTAATCCAGTGAAACAGTAAAAATGCACAAACTGCAAAACTGTAGCCCAAAAAAATGGGGTGATACTAATGCATTCTTAGTATTTGCTCTTGCAATTTTTTTTATGATAAATAACATCCAATAATTAAAAAAATCCAGTGAATAGAAAACATCAAAATGTCTCTTTTATTTAGCTATAAAAGTAATCATCATCATGGCAAGCGACCATGTGACATTTGCAGACATTACTCACCTTACAGTATTTCAGCTGCAATTTGATAGGCTAAATAATTAGATAAGAAGAACATGTAACTCCACTACATTCTAAAACTAGAAATATAAAACAAAAATGGTATGCAGAGGTTATATTGATTGAAGATCAAATACAGAAAGATCTCGCATGGAAGAGAGTTAAGTCTGAGTTGCCTTAGCTATTCACTGTTTCTGTTCCAGTTAAAACCAGTGTAATTATTATTACTGATGTTATGTGGAGCCATATAACATGTTTCTAATGAGGTTGCATTATACTGAGGCAGGTTATAGATATATAAAAACATGAGGTCTGGTATTGCTCACTGGTCTTACATACATTAACATCACTGACATTTTTTCTATGTAATATCATGAGAATACAAACTTAATTAAACTATCTCCCAAACTTTATATCATGCTGATTTTATATCTTTAATGATAGTATAATAACAATAATTTCCAAATAGATACATAATTAATGTACAAATGAAATCCATCTAAGATCTTGATGGTATAAATTTATTCACAAACTTTTATTGAAATTGGATGAGAATTGTAACATATATACTTATATATTTAGTCCAACTGCTAAAAACAGATCTTTATCTATTGTAGCATAATGTGCCTGCAGATCAAGGTATACGTTGTTTGTCCTACTGATTACTCTTTAAAAACTATACAAACCCAGATCTGCTGGCACATTATGTGATGGCAATTCTAAGTCTATGCAGTTTGCAGTTGGACTTGTCTTATAAGCCAGTATAATATATATTAGTCTTGAGATCTATGAAGGAAACAACCTCAGCCAACCTGAAAGTAACCTTCATCTCATTACTATATGTGGATTGCACATATAAAGTATGCCAAAGACAACAAAAATTGAGGTGTAATGACTTATTGATGCCTGTTGGCATCTCAATATTTTCTGGGATGTTATGCTGTATTGATACATGTATATCAACTGCTGGAATATTCCAATACATACTGCATCACGAGTGTGACCAGAACATTTCTTTCAAATCTGATTTTACTCGTATATAAATTTAAGAAAAACATGATTATTTTGGTCATTAAAATGATATAGTATGGGATAGTGTTGGAGTGGGATTTATTTTTGATGGCAGAATGTCTAGAAATTAAATTTCAGAATTTCAGCTTGATGGAGTTTGACTTTGTGAGTAGTACTGCAGCAAGGAGGGGCATTTTATACTATACAAACATACAGTAGTCATTCTAGAGGAGAAAAATACTACTGACATAATATCATCATTCTGAATCAGGCCAGATGTAGAAAGATCACTTTTAATGCTCAGAAAAATTAAATAATATCCTTGGTGAAGTTTGAGCAACGGTACTGTTCAGTCTCAGATGGATGACTAGGAATATGTGCACTGTATCACATTCAAATGATCCAATGAAACTATCCACAGCCTACAAGTTTGCAACTACAATATAATACTGTATTCCACCGTCCAAAGGATTTTAAAGACAATAGCTTTCTCTGTGTGCTTTTCTTTTTTAATGTCTGTATGATTGGTATTATGCAAGTGTTTGCACATACATATGTGTAGTGTGTGCTGATGATAAATAAAAATGTCTACCAGCTATTTTTTTTTTGAAACAGTAATAACTGCTTCACAGAAAATGTAATTCTTTGAAGATGGGTAAAACTATTTCTACCTCTCACTATTGCAAACTTAAATTTTCAAGATGGAAATCACTCTTATTAATATCATAAAAACTCCATCCTCCCACTGCTGGAAAGATCTAGAAAATTCAGAACAAGAAGAACACACCCGTAGTATGTTCCCCATGTCATAGGCCCATGCACAGTAGGCATCCACCTTTTTCCTAGTACAGACCACTTGTGGAACATCAAAACTAAGGTGGCAGGAAGGAATCTGGCAATAGTGACAGGCAAGTATTACATAAGTAAAATTAGATACACTGCATCCCCCCCCCCCCAATTTTAATATCAGTAATACACTTTCCTGCTGCTGTTGCATATCTGAATTTGGCATCGAAGAACTTTTATAAACACAAATATACCCATGGTATGAATGTTCAGCACAGCAAGTTGGTATCTGTTTGTGAAAACTGGTTGCTTGCTAAAGCAAAATCTCACATATTTTGTTTACAATGGGCTTGAAGCTTGCTCTTTCATCATGCTTACCTTGTAAACACTGGGCTTGAAACTTTCTCTTTCATCTCACATATCTTGTAAACATTGGGCTTAAAGCTTTCTCTTTCATCTCACATATCTTGTAAATATTGGGCTTAAAGCTTTCTCTTTCATCTCATATCTTGTAAATATTGGGCTTAAAGCTTTCTCTTTCATCTCACATAGCTTGTAAACATTGGGCTTAAAGCTTTCTCTTTCATCTCACATATCTTGTAAATATTGGGCTTAAAGCTTTCTCTTTCATCTCACATATCTTGTAAACATTGGGCTTAAAGCTTTCTCTTTCATCTCACATATCTTGTAAACATTGGGCTTAAAGCTTTCTCTTTCATCTCACATAGCTTGTAAACATTGGGCTTGAAACTTGCTCTTTCATCTTGCTTTTTAAAAAATACTATTTGCTTGAAGCTTTCTATTTCACTGCACATATCTTGAATACAATGGGCTTCAAGCGTGCTCTTTCATCTCATATACACTAAGGAAATAAAAAAAAATCAGTCTTATGAGTAAGGTTTTCCAAAAACGCTTATATCGAAAGGTTCATAGGATTTTTGTCAATGACCAAAACATGAGTGATTTCATGTGGATATTAGTGAGTGAAACACTGGTCTCCAGTTGAAACCAGCTGATAATGTTGGTAATATAAGTAACCAATCCAATGGCCAGGTCTTTTGAAAATTTGTCATGAAGATGGCTTCCCTGACCGCCTTTAATGGTAGAAACAAAGCATTTTTTCTCTTCAAATAGGAACAATAACATCAGCCAATGCACTCACTGAGGGATAGCAAGGATTAATGTACTTATCCATTTGGCATAAAAAAACTTCAGTATGGAGAATTTCCTTGATTTATGCAGACCTATAGGGCTACAAATACTGCCTTCAATATTAAAATATATGTAGGTTAGATTCCTCTCGGAACCATGAATCCTGAAGAACTAGCTCATCTGGCCGCAAGTTAGTGCCCCATCCTGAATCTGACACATCTGTGAATAGGTTGGGAGAGGTGTATATGGGGAATCTGATCAGAACTGGTCACAATTTGCCCAATAATAATAGTGGTGATGAAAATCTAATTCTGGATAAATACAAGCTATCTGAGGATGCTTGTTTGGTTTCCAGTTTGCCAGAAGGAGAAACTGGTTAAGAAACAAGTGTAATCTTCCTAGAGTCTACCAATTAGTCCAAGGTCCCCAGCAGGGATATATACAAGCAAGCAAACAATGACGTCTTGGCTCCCAGTAACTCCAAAAAGACCACGATTCTATCTACTCCATCAAGTTGGATCCTTGTTCGTAATGAAATTCCCCATTCATATGAAATCCTGAGATGGAACTAGTTTTCTGGATTTGGTACAAGGCCCAGCCATGTCACTATAAACCATCGATAAATTAGATCTTCTCTAAGGGATGCAAAGAGGTCATTGTGGACCAATCAGTCATATAAATACTGGAGAATATGGATCCCAGTGACCTTAGGTGGATGGCAACTACTCGGTGGTTCTTTGCGGGGTTTTCCCGGGTTCTTCCTCCACCATTAATGCTGGCCACCACGTATAGCCTATCTTGTGCTGAAAAATGGTGTTAAACCTCACAACAACAAACCAGAGGTACTTTCTGTGTGGAATAAAAGTTGGGATGTGAGGGTATGCATCCTAGAGGTTGATGGAGACTGCCCAGTCACTAGACCTTATGGGTATCCTGGCTGAGGCTGTGGTTTCCATTGTGCAAGGTTTCTCCTGAAACAAAAACTTTTTAAAAGCAGAAAGGTCAATAATAAGTCAACATTTCTGCCTTTTTAGGATACTAGGATAATCTGGAAGTAGAAAGCTAGGAGTATTAGGTTAGATGACTCAGGTCACCTCTCTACTGTGCCCTTCTGTAGAACTGAATGCACCTCTTCCTTTAACTATACCAGATTTGACTGGTGGGACAGCAAGAGGAGCCTTGTTAGAGGAGCATGTTCCTGAACTGAAGCTGGTATCTACCATTTGTAATAGAAATGACACACCCAGCATCCTGTATATTCAACCATTCCTTTGATCAGAGGGCTAGTAAAGCACCTATGGGAATTGTTGAAAGAGGGATACACCACTGGACAGACAGTGAAAACCTAGGACTGACCCCAACTTAGGAAAGGTAGAAGGGTATGCAAACTTCTTCCCTGGGCCTTCCAAAAACCCCATCACACAACTGATCTGATGGGTAAGGGGAAAGTTTAAATAGTGAATGCTTCTTAGAATAGACCTGCATTTGTTTAAAACAAGTTTGCCGATGGCTCCTTTAGGCTATTAGGATGAACAAGCTTTCTAGCCAGTTTTGAGATGCAAAGAGCAGCTGCAAAGAACTGGCATAGTTAGTCCTTCAGATCTTCAAATGATATTGAGGGAATGAGCCATCTGAAGGTCTCTATTTCCATAGGAGCAGCCCAAAAAAGTTCTTAATGAGCTCAATAAGACATTAGATGTATCCAGTGCATATCTCTGCTGACGTGGAACAGCTCTGCCTCTTCCCCCTCAACCATCTAAGTCAACTGGTGGAAAGCTATAGGGGTGTCTATAACGACTGACAGGATATCTTAATCCTGTTTTTACTTCTGGAAGGCAAGGTGTTGCATACCCTCATCACAATGATGCAGAGGAGACCTATACATATTGGAAGCGTCATCCTATTATTCTTATTTGGAGTGTGGAAACTGTCCCTAGTGGGAGACTCAGTAGGAGAATGAGATTCTTTTTCAACTGTTCTTGAGCATCTGGGTCCTGAAGACCAGCCTCGATCCTTCTTTTTGTCTTCCATTTATAAGCAGATAATGACTGCAACCTGTGGTCAAATACCATATAATATCTGTACTAGTTAACCTATGTTTTAATTACAATAAATAAAGTGAAACCAGCAGCATACAAAATATTATAATGAATAAAGAAACAAGGAGTTATTTTTCTCCTTCTGATGCTCATGCAGCAGTCTTTATGTTGCATACCACTTGCCTTTGACACAGGAATAACAAAATTAATTAACCTTCAATCTTTCCTTCTAATACTGATGCAGAACAGCCAAGCTTAGACTGGTTGATACAGTGCTTGTAATATACCAACTTAAGTGGTAATCCAATATTGTACCAAAATTTAATCTGAATGAAAGATTTGATCTCGTGTAAATTAGAGGTGGAAAGTTTTCTATGATCTATGTACTTTCCATTAAAAAAGTATTTGTTTCTTGACAATAAAGTTTGAAAAACTCCTTGACTTTACAGATGTGAAGGTTGTTATGTCTTGAAAATTAAATTTTTGGCTGTCATATGTCTCTGACACCTGACACATACAATTTGAATTAGTGCAACAAATAATGATAAATAGTTTTGTGACGTAATGAATCAAACTTCCAATACTGTGAGCAATGATGCACTTTGTTCATCAATTTTACCAGAACAAGCATCCAGTCAATTGTGTTTTTAAATATTATAATCTATAATGATGAAACAAGAATTTGTAACAACTAAGTTCATTGCATCTTGTTAAATCTCTATCTTTAGACATGTTTTACTGTAAGGAAAAGTGCAGTACTCACTCAACATAAAATATGTATAGATTTCCATTCAATTTTGGAAAACTTGTTTCTGGTGTCGTACAGTGGTCATTTCATATTTACATTTAAGAACTTTGCTTTTAATTGGCACCATATAGCCTTATTGTCCTGACATGCTGTTAAACATACATACATACATACATACATACATACATACATACATACATACATACATACATACATACAGGCTGACGTACAGATATATCTGTTTTTACAAGAGTTCATCCTTTAAAAGAAACCACCATATCAAAATGGTTTTTTTAACATCATAAGAATATTTCAGTGTAATGACATAATCTTTAATACTGCCAATAAGTATCTCAGATGGGGACCACTGCCATAGTATTGGAAATAGAATTACTTGCTTACTGACCAATGATTTTAAAAAATACCATATATACTCTATTATAAGTTAAGTTAACTGCAAAATGCACAGACCCGGATTTTTCATTGCATAATATGCTGACTGCTCTAGTTCTATACAGTTTGTTAGGAGTAATAAGTAGAAACAAACAATAAAAACCCTGCTGGCACATAAGACAACCAGATCAGGGACTATGCTGTTTGCCATTGGGGTATATGTGGTACTGCATATGTGGTACTGCACTTTATGAAATAACAATTCAGAGCATAAAGTAAAATTCTTATATTTGCTTAATTAAGTATATAAAAAATACCTGCTACTTCCAGGTCATAGGTGATGGAAGGCTCCTGTTTGATAAGGTACAGGACAGACCTTGAGGGCCAAAGCAGGTGAATCAGGACCAGGTAAGACAGGTAATCTGCTGCATTGGTTATACCTGTAATTAGCAATGCATCAGAATAAATATACATTATACATGTACCACATAAATGATATATTCCTACTGGATGCTAGAATAAAGCTGTCAGTGATATGCCAGTGCTTAAATTATTATGCTGGAAAGTAATTCATCATAATACTTAACCAAATTCTCTCAACCATGACAATTGATAATACATGTATTTCCTGAAATTCTTTGTTTTCATCATTTTTCAGTGGAAAGCAGGACACAGCAGTCAGTCAGCTTTTTAGTGCCAGCGTGTCTACATCAGTGTCAACACTGTTCAAGTTTTGATTAAGATTTTCATTTGCACATATTTTCTAACACCCCTTGACATATTCTTATCCTAGAAGTACTTTGTTACAGAAATATACATCAAAGTTTTGGTTAAAATGTTTTGAATTACTTATATTTTCTACCCCATGAATAGATTCTCATCATATTTGGCATGAATCATGATTAGGCAAAGATATTTTATCCTACCATATGATGATTTTGCTTTTTTGACTTTGGGGTGAAGGTAACACTCATAGAAAACTTGTGTTAAGGGTTTTGTTAAAAAAATCATTCATTCATTTCTACTTCCTAAAATCCTTGATGGATTTTCTTCATACCTAACATTAAACATTATAAAGATAAGATAATTCATTTTACTACTGAGACTCACCCTTCTGACCTTGGAGTCAAGTCACAGCCATATAAAATGTATATGAAGATTTTGTTTGGCTAAAAAGTGTTTTCTTTCGCTTATATTTCCTAATTAACTTTGTCATCCTTTTCACACTTGATATGAAGATAAGTCAATTAATTCTATGAATTCTTGTTCATACCTCATAATGATGCCAAGACAGTTATTTCTTTTAACCTTTTAACCTCAGGTAAAGGTAACATCTTATTGCACCGCTTTAATCATATACCCAACATCTACAGAATTAATTTGCATCATTATCAAGTTCATTACATCACAAGTCTGATGCAACAATTAACACGTTAGCAAGGTGACTGTTAGTTCTCTAGAGAAGACCATCTTCTGCTCTCAAACTGTAACTTTGTTCATCCAAACTTAACCCTTTGAACCCAACAGGCCGGTTTACCGGCCTATTGTAACAGTGTATATACCCGAAAGGCTGGTATACCGGCCTCGCTATCTACCAACAGGCCTGTGATATGTCATTTGCTAGATTCGCTATAGAATTGTCAAAATTTGCCGGGGAGGCTCGGGTTAGGGTGACAAAATATGGGGGAGATTAGGGTTTAAAGGGTTAATATCAAACAGTTTTTCTCTCCTCAGGGAAGGTATTCATTTCCAACCCTTAATTGCTTTTCCTATATTTTGGGTCTTTGTTTCTAAACAAGCCACACTAAACAATCTCTTTTTAATAAACATCATGATCCTTGAAACTTTTTTTCAGAAAATTCTATTACACAATTAATGAAAAACAAAAGCTCTTATAATTGAAAATGCTATCTAACTTTCTTATTGTACTTCTAACTGTTCTAGTTAATAATATCCCATGAATCCGAAATTCATTAATCTGATATCACAAATGAAGTGTAAAATTGATTAAAACTTTCCCATATATGAAAGGAAAGATAAGCTTATATTGACATATAGAGAGGATTAAAACTAAAGATGTATGTAACATCTGTTTGTCATTAAATACATGGCTGCATATTTTAATAAAATGTGATCATACAGCTGCCAACAAAGCAAGTTTCAAATACCAATTAATGTCCTGGGCCATCACCAATGAACTTATTTTGGTGTGACCAGTCCCTATCCACAAGTGGAGATCTGTGTTAAACTATAATGAACTAGTCAAACCTGATGCAGCCTGTATTAATAAAGGCAGGTTAGACTTGTTTCTTGTTTTGTCTGCATGTTATCTCGGCACATTTTAATGCATAGGTTGATGGTCTGAACTTGGATACTCTCAAATTTTGTGGCCTTTATGTCTGGACTCAAAAGTCTACAAAATTTATGTACACCCATCAATTATGTACATACATCTATTAACTTTCTGCATAAAAATAGATTTGATCCAAAGTTATCATTGTCCCCAAAAAATTCTGTGAATTTCAAAATGGGTTAAAATTGTGGAAATATTATTAAAAGTACAGATTACCGGTATGATAAAACATTTATATACAATATTATGTATAATACTGGTCAGTAATTAAGTATTGTATGGTAAAAAGGCAGCATTTTCAGCTTTACTGCATTTATTAACAAACTAGTATTTCATATTTACAATACATGAATACTAATTAAGTTTATTCTATTTGTAGTATTGTAGATTATTGTTTTTACATGTTATAACTATAAGAATCAAATTATTATTACTGTCCACTGATTCTGTAAGACAAACATTTACAAACCTTAAGATAAAAAAGTTCTTTACATGAAAACTTAAAGGAATGAGAATACTACAACCAGACTGATAGCCTGCCAATACGATCTTAGCATTTTAATGTATTTTTAAAAGCACTATCGATACTCACTTATAAGGAGAGTCCAACTGCAAAATGCACAGACCCAGATCTGCCATCATATAATATACTTACAGATCTGTATCTGTGAAGTCTTTTAAGAGTAATCAGTAGAACAAACAACACAGACCCTGATCTAAAGGTGCATTATGGGATGTGTTACATGCTTAGGCTCGAATAAGCAGCAACACAGAAAGAGTGAAAACTAACAAGCTTGTAAAACTTTAACAATGAATTTATTAAGTACAATTATTTTCATAAAATAAATAAACTTACAGTTTTAGAGAATCAAATCCAACATTAATCCAATATAGAATTCACAAAAATAATCCACTAATGGAATTGTAAGAGTCCTGATAAATAAATGTTCTAATAGTTCCAGGTTCGAATCTTGACGATGTAATCCAAAATGGCTGACAATGTCACGTGATGCAGTTCTTGTTTTGTTATCATCCAAATGAAAATCATAAACACATGTCCTTTTCCAGATAATTCTTCTTTCTTCAATGAATTGACACAAAGTCCAGAACAAAATAATATTAACACTCAAACATGAAATACACAACTTAATAATAATAAAGCCCATACATCTACTACTGTTAGCTTCCAAAACACAGCTATATATATGTAATTCCCTCATAAACAAAAAGGAATCATGTGATTCTGGAAGGTCATAGAAAGAAGCTACCTTCTCCAAGTCACGTACTGAAAGAATGAACCAGAAGAAAAATCAGCCACTAATTACTAAAAATAAAAAGTTGTCCTTGAAATTAACCAATAGTTTTAGATGCTTGTTGACAATATCTAAAGCAGGGTCAGATAAAGAGGTAACCAAGCAAAGGTCAGCCTGTTTACAACTAGAATCTAGGTCAACCTGAATTTTCTAGAAAAAATCTCCCAATTAATGAATTAATATCAAACCCTAAATTACAAATTTGGATTTAACAATAAAAAATAAATAAATTAAATCCAATAGCCGTAACAGATGGCAGATAAGGATCTGTTCTTTGCAGTCTGACTCTAATTATAAGTGAGTATATATGGTATACTTTTCAAGTACAGAGACATGAAATGACACAGATAGACATGGTTACATCAGTACTCCTAAGTCAATCTGCACCATATAAGATTTTGTCTTGCAATCAACAACTCCCAAATGGATGGAACTCTTTCTTCAGTAAAAGGATTATAGTACATTTAATGTGTTTCACTGAAATCGGTTTGAAGATAACACAAATTCTTGTCCAGAATAAAATGAAACCCAAACACCAAACCTATTTTTTAAAAATCAATATGTAACAATAATTTAATTAGAGGGGAACATATGTACAAAACTACATACAATTATAAGTTGAGCTGAATTGCTTAAAATGAAATGTAATGGATAAATTTGTTTTGTGACCTTTACTTTCAAGGTAGTGAACTGCTCATGGTTCTTTACATGGCTAAAAGGAACATACATACTATATGAATTTGGTAGGCTACATTTTTTGAGGGAAAAAATTCAAACAAATCATTCAGGAGAATTTTTTTAAACAAAAAGGTATTTAATTATTATTGAAGTATGTATTTTTTATTGAAACTAAATTCAGAATGCAAATTATGGTTACCTTTTAGTTTATGCTTCAGTTAAATCTGTACAAACCCCCTAAAAATGTTTGTACCTGACATAATACTCTAATTTCTTTTTCAATGTAACCAGAACAAAAACGTTTTTTATTTGGCCTTAACCACAACTTGTCATCAGCAGTAAATTAAATGCAACAGCAACATTGGCCCTAAGGCTAAAATGTATTGAATTCAATAGGAGCCTTTCTGGACTTATGATTAACACATGAACCATGTTGGATTGAAATCTGTTCCTAGAGCAAAGGTTACTGGTATAATTTTGAAACCGAGAAAGCTGTCAACCCAACTTTTGCTGACAGAGTATAATATTTATGATTTTAAAAATTGATGGTGCTCAAAATTTTAGAGAAAAATTATAGATAGTATGGTATAATATAGGAATACAGATGGTTATATGTGAACCTATAGTAAATGCATCATGCCTCACACATTTCGCTACAATAGCATTAGTGAGCAGCCCACAAGTATCTGCTAATGGCAGAGTTTCATTTAGATTTTTAGACAAGGTGATAACTCAATTACATGCCACTGAAACCTGCAAACTCTATTTAATGATGTTACTGATGGAAAAAAAAACCATCATAATCCCAAGTGCTGATAAAATACATACCAATACTCCTATATTCCCATTATCTCTCCCAACCACATACAAAATCTGCAGCCCTTCAATCAATCCCTAGGGGTAAAAACAGGCCCAATTAGGGCCAAAGTCAGTTGCATACAGAACACAACTATACAATGAACAGCAAGACCAAATGGTCTCATTCAAACCCCATTTGAATATGCTGAAACAGTCATAACACACATCAATTCAATTCAGACATGGTTATCTTATAATCTGGGTCTTATTTTAAATGAATGCAAACACACACCCACAATCCATCACTGTGATGTTACATAACTAATGCACACATTTCCAAATGGGTAGAATAATATAATCAAAAAGCCATATTCAGTAATTTTTTTGAGACACAGACCCATGGTTGGTGACCTTTAAAAAATCACAAACTGAGCAGGCATCAAATTTTTCACAAGCCCTGACTACAATTCCATGTGCCCAAAAGGATCTTAATTTTTAAATTTTATTTGCCACAATATGTTGCAATTGGTGTACTTTAAATATTAAAACAAATAAATAAAATCATCTTAAACTTACTTGTGAGATTAAATGTTTTGGGTGGACACCTATGAGACCTTCAGCTATTATAAAACAATAGGTCTTTTGAGGTGACTCCCATAAATCAGGGTCTCCCTGAAGGATGTGAGGATGTGATCATCCTCTTGGGGTTTGGCCTGCATAGTGACCCACTTGCCTGAACTGTTCTACCCAATAGCTTTCATGTGTGTGTGTGTGTGTGTGTGTGTGTGTGTGTGTGTGTGTGTGTGTAGGGGTTTGGCTATCATAGTGGCCCACATGCCTGAACTATTTCTACCTTTCACCAATCCAAAGCTAATATATATATATATATATATATATATATATATATATATGAAAGGTATTGGGTAGAACAGTTCAGGCATGTGGCTCACTATGCAGGCCAAACCCCTAATGGATGATCTACACAGTCACTCACTTCCTACACACAGACCCTGATTTATTCTAACCTCAATCAAATTTATGGTTCTTTGTCCTGACAATGTTTCTTATGATATGCTACTGTTTAATAATCACTTATGGGATCATTCTATACAAATCACAAAAAATCCAAAAATCATCCAATTTGACCATATCAGATTTCCATAAAATCTTTTCCAGGTGTACACCTAAATAAATGATGGCTAATTGAAATAGAGACGGGTTACATAGTTTTTTCACTGGCAAATTCATTGACTTAGACTGGATGGTTTTCAAATGCTGGTAAATTTATTTATTATGCTGGTAATGCACACATGTTCAAATCACCTCTGTCAAGAGGGTAAAAAATTTAATATTTTGTGGTATGTCACAAGTTTTAGCCCCAGGTACGGCATAACAATGAACCCAGTTCTGATTAGATCAATTTGGTACAGTCCCCTGAAGAAATGTTTCAAATAAAATCATATTACATTTTTGTGATGGATGACTGGGTAGTAGTGCTACCGTAAAATCCAAAGAAGGAAAAAATCAATAATGAACAAAAGGCCAACTTTAGGGGTGTTAATCTCTAAAAATAACTTACATAATGAAAATGTGAGCTCAGATTTAGATTCCAATTTCCACAAATATGTTGTGTGGTAAATTTTAGCCTGATCAAATATTAGAAACCTCATACTCATCTGCAATCCCTCAATTGTTAGCCAATGAATTTGTCAGTGAAAAAAATTAATTTACTCCTCCAAACTTCAATCGGCCAAACCGGTAAAAGTAACTGGAATTTTACACTGAAATTTTGCATGCAGCCATCATATGCACAGATGTACACCTTGCAAAAATTTCAATAAATCGAGATGGTCACCTAAGGATCTCTGGGTGATTTGCCATGGAATGATCCTACGTAGGAAAAACAAAATGAAACAGACAACTACATAGCATCGGAAGTATGTCTTTATTTATACAGTTTCTCGTTATACTTTGCTATTTTTCTTTAAGTTTAACCAGTGATGTATTGCTTACTTAAGTGTTTCTGTCACAATCATTTCTGGTTGTCTTTCATTTTTAATGTCACATCTGCCAAAAGGATGGCAAATTTTTTATCAAAGACTCACGATTAATATCTTTGTTTATAACACGTAAGAAGCTTGTTCTATTATACAAGATATCCTTAATCCCTTTACTCAGCTACACATCACAGTCACAACAGCAGCTGAGAAATAGTTCTGGCCACCATTAGACTGGGTGTGACTGATTTCTGTAATGTCTGGAAATCAAACATAAAATACCATTTTCTTTTATTATTTTTTTCTTTTCTTTTCTTCTATTTTAACAAACAAAAATGCCGGGAAAGAATTGGTAAGATTACTGACTTTTTTGTCTTCAATATTTAGCAAATGAAAAAAGATAATTTTCAAAGTAGTACATTTCAACTGTAAAGTGGTATGTACTGTAGATTGACTTAAAAAGGACTGTTTTGTTCTACAGCTGGTAAAATCACATGTATGTTAAAGCCAAGTGAGTACCAATTATAGGTAACCCACACAATCTGTTTCCCAATCTGTTGACTTGCTTCAATCTGTTCCCAATCTGTTGACTTGCTTCAATCTGTTTCCCAATCTGTTCATTTGCTTCACTTGTACACTAAGTTTACAGCTTTCAACTTAAGTACGGAATGTTGAAAATCTTCATAAGGGTAAGTGGAATACATTGGATAAAAATTTAAACTTTACCGGTTTTTGAATAACTTGAAAAAGTCCACATTTCATAGCATGAACAAATTGTTTTCCCTAACAAAGGAGATTTATTTTTTCAACAAGTCCAATGTACTTTACTTGAACATCAGTGGGGCCCAGTATGAAATTTAAAGGGCATTGGGCAATCAGATTTGTTTTAGTACTTGTGCTTTGTTTAAAATTGGCCATTCATATAAAGAATAAATACAAAACATTAAGATCTGAATTTTATGAATTTATGAAAATGTGATGATAAAAAAATAGGATTCAGTAATTTTTCAAGGGGGGAAGTATCTGATCATTTCGAGTTTTATTCTCATTTTCCAACAAATCAGAACTCTTTTTCTGAAGGATGTGATAAGAACATCATCACACCTTTCCATTTTTAAGTAGATATATTACAAAAAAATCGTACTAAGAATAGACTAACCAAAGTACATGATACATTACTTAAGATAATGCATTGCAACCATCATTAGAGAAAATGACAGATCACCTTCGTACATGAATATATTGCCAGTATAGTGCCATAATTTTCTTGGTGACCCAAAATGGTTTCATAAGAAGGAACATTTGTAACCAAGTATACTATCTGACTGAAATTACATTTAGAAAAACAATGTATAGGTATTAGAATTTGAAACGCACACAATTTTAAAAAATTTCTCTTTCTTCCTTTTATTTTTCTCCAAATCAATTGGGGGAAAATAGTTCACAGTTAACTTCCCTTTATAATTGTGACCCATAATAAAACCGAAGTGTTATATTTGTAAATTATTCATTTATTTTCATGCCTATCACACTGAATAGAATGGGAAATTTAAGTATGGGCTACATTGTTAAAATGTATTATGGCCATTGTATAGAAATCCAAGCATGGAGCATAAAAATAAGAAATGTTGATGTTTGCAAGATATAGTCTATTATATGTATATCAACACCACTTATCATTCATGGTATTGATCATAAAATGCCTGTAACATCACCACTCATTTGACAACCCTAATAGTGTAGGACACAGGCAATGAAATGAATCACGTTTCATAACTGAAATGGATTGCAGCCAAAAAGACATCTACCTTTTGAAAGTTTTATTTTGTGTGGCCCTGTCTTGCCCTAGACAAGTACAGAAAAGTTTTCTTTAATTCATTATTGATTATTTTAGCCCTAACAAGAGATCATTACATTCAGGGTGGGGCTGGGCAATGGTGAAAAATGTGGACTTATTAGAAAATGACAATACATGCCTAAGTTCAGTAACAAAAGTAGTTAACTGTAAATCAGCAGTGTATCCCATAATAGTGCAAGACAGTCAAAAATCTCCTTGGTATCAAAACTGGGGGTCAAATTAAAAATTTGGGGGTCACTGAAGCGCAAATGAGGGTATAGGGAAACTCGGATCAGAATTAAGTCACTTCTGCAAAATGATACTCATGGTTTTATGTAAAGGAACTTTGGTCAAACTCTTCAAGAATATTAGTATGTTAATGAAGTTTTATGTTTTGTATAATTACATATTTTTGTTTTCAAATCAAAACTTTAAAGAGTACCTTCAGGATAATGAGTATGTTTTTAACTCAGTCAGTCAGGTCAATTATAGTATTCATCCTAATTTATTCACTGTTCCAAACATTGGCACCTTTCCCCCTTTATTAATCAACAACTGATGACTTAGATTCTCATGGACAAGACAGGCCCAAGTCTGCTGTAATATTGTAGTGTTAGTTGCTCCACTGCTTGAGCGGAGATGATGCAGATGGGTTGCTAAGCTAAAGCTCATCTCATTATCTATTTGGGCACAATAAATAAGGCAGTGGTTACTGCTGCTAGTATCAATGTTTTGAAATATTGCTGCTGAGAAATTTGGCAAGCCCAATTAAATACATTCCCTCCTACAAACAAGTACTTTTAGCTTCAACGTGGTGAATTTCAAGAATGCAATGATGTGAATAAAAAAGTGGAAATCTTGGATGATCCTTAAATATTAATGGTTGTATGTTATTATTGTCATGCAGGGATAAATGTTTTGTATATGATGAAAGTCAAAATTATATGCAAGGTCAAGTGGTGGAACGTGTTACCTTCTGTAATCTCTCAGATCAAATATGGTGGATATTTACAAGCTGGAGTTGCATTTTGGTGTTGTACAGATGGCAAGATTTTACTTTAGACCAAATTTTATTTGCTATCAATATATAAAAATAAATCACAAATTAAATTTAAATCTAAAAAAGCTTCTTATGTAATGACAAGAATCAGAACAACTGTTTCACATATATTACTTAATTGGCTGACAATAAGTAGAGTGACGTGTTATGTCCTTTCAAGGCTGTTGTAGGGGAAGGCCAGTATTCTATTAAAACATTTCGACAAATTTTAAACAGTGCAACGTTTCTTTGAAGTTGAATTTTACTCCTTATATTAAATATGAAGCATAATTATTTCAGTCATCTAAAAGTGTGTAAGTGTGATTCATATAGGTTTTTTTAATGGCATAATGTCAAAATATATTTTCTTTCATTCAAGAAGCAGCAGGCTATCAAAAAGGCAAGAAATTCCCAGCAAAGTTTAATTTCAGAACTCATAATTGATGAGATAGACTTTGTGAAACATAGCAGAAGGAGAACATATAGTTCTTTGCACATACTGCAAACAATATATCAACATAAGTATTATCTAAAATAAATTTGCTGCCATCAGCAAAAAGGTAAATCATTGTAAAATGTGCTTCAAGATTTAAGAAGTGTATTATTCTA
The DNA here is from genome assembly GCA_029339505.1 of Unio delphinus. Classification (NCBI taxonomy): domain Eukaryota; kingdom Metazoa; phylum Mollusca; class Bivalvia; order Unionida; family Unionidae; genus Unio; species Unio delphinus. Next base: position 1,736,924 of record JAQISU010001243.1, on the reverse strand, counting down.
CTCATTGACAGAAACCATAAAGAAAATCAATAAATTTACAGGAAATTCCATGCATGATTAAAAAATCTAAACAGTTCTCTGTGCTACAAATCTACAAACTGTGATTTGGTTTGGATTTTTTTTTAAACGTAGCTTTAACAATTTTTTCAGTCATATTACTATGATGTCTGCTGTATAGCAGTTTATAGTGATATCTAGCACTGGGGCATTATACCAGACACATAGCATGATGTCCCACCCAGTCACATTATCATGACACCAGGCTAATTAGTCCTAACACTAACCTCTTAATGCTGAGTACCAGGCTAGGCAACTATTAGTACCATTTTTTAAAGTCTTTGGTATGAATCAGCCTGGGTTCGAACCTGCAACGTCTCGCATCTGAGGCAGATGCCCTAACCACTAGTCCATTGGAGCGGTCAAACTCGGTACATGTAATTCATTTGTGGAAAAAAGTGTGTGTGTGTGGTGTGTGTGTGTGTGTGTCTGTGTGTGTGTGTTAGCATTTAGTGACTCCTTAGCATAAAAATGGCTATATGGTGCCATGGTAAAGTTTAAACAAAATAAAAGTGAATAACTGCACAAATTTCAGACAACTTCTTTGTGGTGCATCAAGAATGATGACCTTCTAACATCTTTTCATAAAGTTTGGTCAAGATATTATTTACAATGTCACTGCATATGAAATTATTTTACCTTGTAACTGTAACACAACCACCACCACCCTTTCCCTTCCAGGGATTCCAGGGGTGAGAAAAAAGCTATAATACTTGTGTGCCATAGTAAAGTTTATACAAAATAAAAGTAAATAACTGCACGAAGTTCAGACAACTTCTTTGTGGTGCATCAAGAATGATGACCTTCTAACATCTTTTCATAAAGTTGGGTCAAGATGCTTTTTACAATGTCACTGCATATGAAATTATTTTACCTTGTAACCATGACACAACCACCACCACCCTTTCCCTTCCAGGGATTCCAGGGGTGGGAGAAAAGCTATAATACTTGTACTCCTCTTGCATTTGATTATCATACTGACAACTAAACTAACCTACTGTGTTTCAAGGCAGTAGACAGACAGATGGATGGACAGATGCTGGGTATAAAATATCAGGTACTATAAAGCAACAAGATAATTCTTTTCCATATGGGTTTAATTCAGAGCCAGGGTAGAAAAATGCATTGCCCAGTAGCCAAGGACAAATTAAATATGAAAGTCTGGCAAACAAACAACTTGAAATTATTGCCCAGGCCAGACAACTAGCTTTGGATGTCAACAGTATAAGATACATAAGTTTGCAATAAATCTAAATTATTCAAATTAACTCTCTACATCAAATATGAAGAAAAATAGATAGTTTGGCACTCATTTAATCTAATCTGAATGAACTCCAATTGTACAATTTGAAAACATTATGTAATTTAATAGGAATTTCCTTTCAGATTTTAGTTTGTGAACTGCGCAAGATGTTGCTAAGCAACCATATTTTTCTGAATGTTTGTTCAGTAGGCAGCCATTTTTTAGAAACAATTTTCTGCAATGAAGTATATTCTTTATGACCACATAATTTTGATTCACTTTTTCCAACTTAACTTCTTCTCCTTGCATCCCAATCTATTAAAGTCCAAATCATGTAATTCTGGCAAAGATGATTCATTAAAACAATTTTTATAAAATCCCTTTATCAAGATAATTATTCTGTTTTGCTGATGCATATTAATAAATTTGGGTTAAGTGCTCTACTTGGTTATAGGTGCTGTGTCCATGGTAGCTTTACAATGACATCAAAGAGTAAAATCGTATAGAACAAGCTATATCAAACAGGTGATGTGATAAAATTGCGTTGTCCCCAATATTTACTTAAGCACTATACCTGATTATCTGATTCAGTCAGTATCACAGTTGTTCAGTACAATCTAAAATTTATAAGAACACTGATTAACTTGTGACAAGCGTTATCAGTACCCATATTTTAGAACCGAGGTTCTCTTGTACCTGCTTGGGAAAAACATGGTCAATATCATCGTTATACATTACTCAGACTGATAAATATTTGGTCTCTACAAGTTGTGTTTAAGATTAAGAACATCTATCAGTCATTTTTATATACATCAGGCACTCATCTGCCATCAATGCACAGTCAATAATCAACTGTCAGACATAGCACCTAGTAACTTAATAGCCCTGTGGGGTCCTATGGAATAGTTTACCTGGCCCCTATGCTATGACATCACAAAAATAAAAATACTTTAGTAAACAACACAATGGAACAGTGACACCACTACAATTGCTGCAGAAAGAAAGTTTCATGTGTTTCAGGATTAATGTGTGTATGTATGTGTATGCATTTGTGCGTGTATGTATGTATGTATGTATGTATGTATGTATGTATGTATGTATGTATGTATGTATGTATTTTAACAGTACATCAGAATAGCTCTGGCTATATAATGCCAAGCAAATTTAGATATTATGAAAACACATACAAAACAAAGATAAAGACAAAAAAAGGTCAAATGTTTCAAATACATGGTCAAATTTATATACCAAAACATCTTCAGAGCACACATCCTAAAAAGGCTGCCTCTTTAGTTGCCTCTTATGAAACACAAGAGGGTGCATCAAGCCTACTCAACATTCCTGTACTGGCAGCAGTCAAATGCTGGATAAATCAATATTTACAAAAGCCTGACTGTAAATGGTATACAATATCTAGTGTTCTATGTGAGAAAAACATGGAAAATAACAAAGTTTTTCTTGCAACCCTATGTGTATATAATTGTGTTTACCAATGTAGAATAAGAATGGGGAACATCTCTTTCACCTCATGAATGAATATCTTCATCACATGACATCAGTCCCGGATTACCCATTAGGCAGAGTAAGCAACTGCCTATGGGCCCCGCGACTTTTATGGGCCCCATCAGGGGCCCCCATGAGACCGTGACCGTGGGTCTGGGGCCCCAAAAGTTTGACTGCCTATGGGCCTCCACGGTGCTTATTCCGGCGCTGCATGACATACACAAATCAGTGCATATCCTCTGGCAAAACCTCACTGATTTCCAATGCTACTTTCACATTAACAAAGATAAACATTATCTACATTACATCTTCATCCTAAAACATGCAACAGTTTTACTATTGAACTTGATCAACCTATGAAAACGAGCCCTATATACTCACTTATATAAGTCAAGTCCAACTGCAAAACAACATAGTTCCTGATCTGCCATAACATAATGTTCCTGTAAATCAGGTCATTGTTGTTTATTCAACTGAGTACTCATTACAAATTGCACAAACCCAGACATGCCAGTGCATTATGCAATGTCGGATCTGTCTGTTTAGTTTACAGTTGGATTTCTCTTATAAGCAAGTAAGTACGGTAAGATTTCATACAAGTATTGATTCTGTGTAGTCTGATTTCAAGTATAAAAGAAATTTAATATTTTTTAGTAATTGTAATGTTTTTTAAAATTCTCATTATTCAACACAGAATGGGTTAGCTGAAACTAGATCAGTAATCACAAATAATCCTTCATTACACATCACTATTTGATAGCACAAATGATCTAATTGCCAAGGTAGAGATACCCAGCTCTATACATTAGCATACAGCATCATGCAAAATTTACCTTGTTTCATTCAGAAATTATGCCTATAAGTATAAATGCAATGAACCGGTATATGGTGAAAACTTAATAAAAATTGGTTGAAAAATGATAGCTATGTCCATTTGACTCTAAATACTGATTTACTAAAAATTGGTTGAAAAATTACAGCTATGTCCATTTGACTTTAAATACTGATTTATATTGCCATTACGATAGTTGACCGATGTTAAACAAGAATGCCCTTAATGCTTACTCCTGTCCTTATGATAATATACCATAATAACTAATATCTTTTCTCTGCAGTATTGATACTATACCATAATAACTAATATCTTTTCTCTGCAGTATTGATACTATACCATAATAACTAATATCTTTTCTCTGCAGTATTGATACTAAACCATAATAACTAATATCTTTTCTCTGCAGTATTGATAATATGCCATAATAATACCTATTCTCTGCAGTATTGATACTATACCATAATACCTAATACTCTTTTTCTCTGCAGTATTGAAACTATACCATAATACCTAATACCTTTTCTCTGCAGTATTGATACTATACCATAATACATAATAGTATTGATACTATACCATAATACCTAATAGCATTGATACTATACCATAATACCTAATACCTTTTCTCTGCAGTATTGATACTATACCATAATACATAATAGTATTGATACTATACCATAATACCTAATAGCATTGATACTATACCATAATACCTAATACCTTTTCTCTGCAGTATTGATACTATACCATAATAACTAATACCTTTTCTCTACAGTATTGATACTATACCATAATACCTAATAGTATTGATACTATACCATAATATCTAACAGTATTGATACTATACCATAATACCTTTTCTCTGTAGTATTGATACTATATACCATAATAACTAATACCTTTTCTCTACAGTATTGATACTATACCATAATACCTAATACCTTCTCTCTACAGTATTGATACTATACCATAATACTTAATACCTTCTCTCTACAGTATTGATACTATACCATAATACCTAATACCTTCTCTCTACAGTATTGATACTATACCATAATACCTAATACCTTCTCTCTACAGTATTGATACTATACCATAATAACTAATACCTTTTCTCTACAGTATTGATACTATACCATAATACCTAATACCTTTTCTCTGCAGTATTGATACTATACCATAATAACTAATACCTTTGATCTACAGTATTGATACTATACCATAATACCTAATACATTTTCTCTGCAGTATTGATACTATACCATAATACCTAATACCTTTTCTCTGAAGTATCACTTCTGGTGTGTACCATGCATATTGGTAGATGTTTGACTTTGATGTTCAGAAAATGGTTATTACACCCCCAGGAAAAGAATTTTGCACCTGATATTCATCAAAGACTCATGCCTGACATAAAATTCTGACCCTCAGGTATAATTTTCCGAGCCTACATTGATGTACATAAAAAATGCTTAGTAGTTCATCATGTTCAATACCACTGTCTACCTCAGTGATGAAGATCTGTGTAAATTTCATCTAAATATATCCAACTTCATAAAGTGAATATCAAATGATATGGAAATTATATCAATGAAAAGTACTGTTATTCTGCTATCTGAGCAAAGCAACACTGTATGTAGCATACCATAAAGTTTGATCCAAAACGGGGGAAAATTTAAAGTCCCTGATGGATAAGATCTCAATTAACAAATAAAAAATGGCTCAAACTTCTCTTCTTTTAATTCTGATAATGAATACCATGACAAATAGTTTGTTTAAAAAATCTGCTTGCTTAATTTTTTTTACAAATATAAGCAAAATCTTTTTAAAAGCTATTTGGGAACATAAATTGCTTTTCAAAAAGATCTCAGCTCCTTCCACCACAACAACAAATTGAATAGTCGGACACTTACATGGTCAGATGAAGGAGCAGTAGTCGGACTGCATAAATAAAACAGATTGTAATGCCTTTCTGAATGGCAGTAGAAAAAGAATGTTTATTTTAGTGATGAAAATGCACCCTATACATGGTTTCTTGCAACGAAACAAGAATGGTGCTTTTACGTGTAGAAGATGTGCCCCGTGCATTGTTTCTTGTGATGGAACAAGAACAGAGTTTCAAGCGCAGAACATATGCTCCATGCCTGTTTTTTTGTGACAAGAAGAAAGGGGTTTTAAGTTTAGAAGATGTGCCCCATGCATGGTTTCTTGTGATGTAACAAGAATGTGGTTTTAATTTTAACACATGTGCTCCATATATGGTTTCTTGTGATGTAACAATAATGGGGTTTTAATTGCCGAACATGTACTCCATATATGGTTTCTTGTGATGTAACAAGAATGGGGTTTTAATTGTAGAACATGTACTCCATATATGGTTTCCTGTGATGAAGCATAGAATGGGGTTTTAAGCATAGAAAATATTCTCTAACAAGAAAATTGCCTTAGCTTGAATGTCTAGGAAACACCCACCCACCCCACCCCTGCTTTAGGTAAATTGGTGTTTTTATCAAGATGTATCCACATATGAAATAACAAGACTGTGGCAATATATATCTGAAAAACTGACCACATCACTATAAAAAACAAAACCATATAACAATGAACACAGCTCAAATTTAACATTAGTAATATCTTGTATTCACAAAATGTGAGTTGTGGACAATACAAAGTTGAAATTTAAAATCCTGCTTTTATTGCTAAATTTTTTAAATATGTAATGGAAATAATTAGTAGAATTTCTATTCATACACTTTCTTAAATATAAAATGTAAGTTTCTTCTAGCATTAATTACTTTTCTTTTAGATCATTTGTTTTTATCGTATAACTTGTTAATGTGGCCTTAGCCTACAAATACCATACTATTGACCAGGTTAGGGACTGACCATTTAATTTGTTCAAAATAACTTTTCTGACCCCCAAACAACTTGAGAAAAAAATATTTTGCTCTGAGTTGTTGAAAAACAACAAAATGTATCCATTACATTTAATAACAGAAATTAAATACCATGTGAAAAAAAATTATATTCTGGTTTGAAAGAAAATTCCATACTCAACCATTAAAGTAAACTATATGGTCAGTCCTTTATCACAATTATGTATCCACAATGCAGCAAAATATGTCTTCTCAACCCAACCCACCAAACAAATCATAGTTCATCCACTAAACATGAAAATATGTCTCTGATAGTATCTAACATAATGTAAAATAGGTTACTATGTCTCTTCTTAAGACATCAAAAGAATTTATCAATAATGCAGGATGGCATATCTCATATATTTATGTCATATATTGACCTGACCCCTGAAAAGAAAATGATTGTTCAAGTCAGTAAAATCCTTTATTATCTTTTTTTTTAGATTAACCTTTCCTGGTACAGTATATAGATATATGAAATAGAAGATATTCAGCTACAGTCCTAGTAATGTATATTGTTCATCAAAAACGTTAAGGTTAAACAGACTTCCAGACTGTAGTACATTAAATGCATTACAAGTTATGTAAAAAAACAGGTTGTAACAAACAGAAGATAACAAGATGTTGGATTGAGCTTAGTTTTCTTTATTCTTCAAAAACATCAAGTATTACAAAAATTTAGATTCTAATGTTGACTAAGGTTATTCTAGTCATGTACAGATACAGACGAATGGATGGACACACACCTACACTCAAGTGAGTGATGTGTTGAGCTTCCAACAGGGCAGGCGCAACAAAAAACAAGGGTACTGTATATATTCACTGATAAATAAAGTCAAACTGCAAAATAATCCCTAAATCCCAATCTGCCAAAGCCTGTTATACCTGCCGATCTGGTAGTATCTATTTGTTGTACTGATTACTGCTAATAAACTGCACAGACCCAGATCTACTGGCACATAATGTGATGGCAGATCTGAATCTGTGCAGTTTGCAAATGGTCTCTTAAGCAAGTGTACATAGCATTGGTTTAAAGATCTACAAATACCTATTCTGATATTTTTTAATGGCTGGCCTGAAGTTGTAAATGATGGTGACTTTACAATTCTGTCAGACAGATCCTGGTATACAAATAACTATATCCTTTTTATAATAAGTCTGAAACTAATCATAATTACAACCCAGTGGTTTAAAAAAAAATAAAGTTAGCAATATACAGTACCTACAATATTAAAACTTGGTAATAAAAACAGATCAATATGAACAGTACATATGTACTATTGGTTCCAGGTAACTTACTCTTTCATTGTTAAGAACTAAAATGGGATGTATCAGCTAACAAACCAAATCACCTAAAATTAGTCCTGGACACATATTAAAAGCTTATTTGTAACGAACAATGTGCTGAAAATTAAACATTCTTCATATATTTATTAACCCTGATTGATTCACTTGGAATGTGTTCAAACAAGCACCAACATGCATAAAGGTTGTGAAAGCATTTCTAACCATAAAACACTCCCAGTACTGTGTGATTGAAACCACTCTTTACAATCATTATGTATGCTATGTCATGTAAGCTCTTTTCAAAACTTCATGAAATGTGATCAGCTGCACAACCTCAAAGAATTTATTTCACAATTTAAAACAAGCAAGAAACAAAAAACAAAAAAAAACATAAGTGGAAGTATTGATATGTAAAAAATGTAATCTGTACCAATATGTGTCAATATCAATACAATTGTTTTTATAGCTATAGATATAGATATAATATAGATATTATATCAAATGCAAGTATTTACTTATGTTTTTTAATGTACCATGTTTTTTCCCAATTAAATTTATCGCTGATTTTGGGGGTATATTGAAGACTGAAACATATCATTATAAAAACAGCTGGTTAATCAGTCAAAATAAAAATGCTATAAAGAGCTCTTTGTAGATATTTGACACTGAAAGTCTGGTCTCTTAAATCTCCAGACACTGGAGGCCCTGATAGGAAAACTATTTGTCCTGGTGAGAGTTGAGTAAGCCCTTTGGTAGACATTCCATCAAATAAAATAATGTTTACTGCATATTACAATTGTTTTCTGCGGTCTTTTTGTTTATTTAATTACTTTTCTTGCCAGTGAATCTAAATTTCATCTGTGTGTAGCTTGAAAATTTCTCCAGTCATATCACTACAGTACTGTGTTTGCAGTGTGACAGTGATGACTAGCATTGGGGCATCCTGCTGCAGACATGTAGCACCATATCCCACCAGTCACATTACCCTGACACCAGTCCAACCTGAGTCCTAACACTATCAACCAACCTCTTAATGCTAAGTGCCAAGTGATACAGTTGCTAGTACCATTTTTATAAGTCTTTGGTATGACTCAGCTGGTTTCTAACCTGCGACCTCCAGCATCTGAGGCAGATGCTCGAACCACTTAGGCCACTGGAGTAGTCATATTCAAAATTTCACAAACTGAGTGTTCAGGGCTATATATTAAGTGTATTAATGGACAATTGGAGAAAACTGTGAGGTCTACATTGTGAGCACTTACTGAGATCTCTGCTACATGTAATTAATGAATGATTTTCTGTAAGGCGACTGGGAAGTGAGCATTAGGTGTTGAGCTCATCATTTTGTTGAAGAATTCCTTTGACCATCATAAGCTTTCCACATCTCTAGCTGAACGAAAAAGTGTCCTCTCCAGATGGGTGTTTTGTATCCCCATTGTTTTACAGGAGCATTTTAAGACTAACTACTAATTGATTAAAACAGTGCTCGTAAAGACAGATCACTGGTTAGGAGAAGTGACTGCTATGGGCAATTGGTATCTTAATTTCAGCAGCTGATAAAGGAAGGTGATTACTGAAACATGGTTCATGCTATGGGCAGGTGATTGGTCAAAAGATGTTCATGGTAAGTTCATGCTAATGCTAATTTGTGATTCATGATTAAGTCAAGTGGTTGCCAAAAAGAGTTATATGCAAAGGAAGGTGATTGCTCAATACAAGTCTTTTGATTAAAGCTGTTGACAATTAAACAAAGGTTAATGTTAAAGATAGGTCAATGCCAATTGAAAATTGATGCCTAGGCCAAACAGGTTCAAGAAACAGGAAGGTGACTGCAAAACAACAGTGTATGATGTTTGTAATGCATAGGAGAGGTGACTCTTATTGAGTGGTGCTTGTTAAAGCTAGGTTACTGCTAAATGAAGGGTCATACTCATGGCATGTAATTTTACAGTAGCGTTTACTACTAAAGGCACTTGACTGCTTGCTAGAGGTGTATGCAAAGGTCAAGTGACTGCTTGAAAGATGTACATTCTCAGGAAAGGTACATTACCTGCCCAAGTGATTTATCATACTAGTGGTTAAATGCTCCAATTGGAATTTATACTAAATATACAATTACAATAAAATGTCATCAAATAAATTACAACTAATTTTTTCAATTTTCAATTATAATTCCTTACTTTTGGACAGCATGATTGATTAATTTCCACAGTTGTTTGGAATTATGTCTTAGTTACTTTTGATAATTTTTGTCCTGACACAAAAGAAGTTTATTATGAATTGCAAGTATGAGTGATTAACATTTAAATCTTCACAATCTTGTCTTTCTACCAAAGGCACCTGTGATACTATTATTTAACTGCAAAATACAGTTTCAATTTTCTTATTTTTAAAAATATGGACTGGAACATTACCAACAGGTTACACAACCAAAATATTAACTTAAAAAGGATAAAGCAAATGAAACTATTTTGTAAAAGTGTAGTCATGAAATTTGTGTATAAATTTAAGTACATCCAAATTTAACTACATGCATGTCTATTATTCAATTTTTAAAGAAGTTAAAATCAGTTAAGTTATAAGCATAAGACAATTGGCTAAGCAAATCAGACCAATCATCATGTCCTACCACAGTGGTCGGGAAATGGACACATGAAAAATTTAAACTATGCTCATGCTAAGAACATAATTTTAAAAAATCTTTTTAAAAACTGAAGCATAATTTTGCAAAAATTTTATCAAAAATTAAAAGTTTTTAGTTAAAAAATAAACCTTTTTGTTAAAAGTTTTGATGAATTCAGGCTTGGACCTTCAAACTGATGGATCCTAATATGAAAGGATAAACAGGCATGTTATCTCACCCCCCACCCCCCAAAAAAGACAGACAGACAAACTTGCACAGATCACTTACTGAGCATTGTTTTGTATCTCCAGAGGAATGAAAGCTGAGTGGCTATTACAGCGAGAATTGGCATGTAGATGAACCAGACCAAGTAGTATGCCCCAAACTGCTGGAAAAAGTCCAACCTCTGTGGCTGCTTGCAGTTACTGAAAGTCAGCCGCAACTGTATAATGAACCAAACCATGATCACTAGACGGAAACCAAGGATAAGGTATCCTGGATAGGAATTCCACTCATCCACATTGGAAATAATGTCAACTGCCATCTGAAAAGGGAAAGTCAACATTGTTAATACTTGAATTATTAATAAAACACTTGATACTTCTAAGTAATTATCACTTGGTATGCAAGCTGCTGTTGGTTTTGTAAGGTTTAACGCCTTTTTTCAGCATACAATAGGCTATACATGGGGACCAATATTCATGGTGGAGGAAGAACCCAGGAGAACCCCGGAAAGAACCCACCAACCCCATGAGAAGATACTGGCAAGCTTTCTCACATACCCACATTGGCCGAATATGAGACTAAAACCCACACAGACAGAGGTGAGATGGCAGTAATCCATAATGAAGAACACCTTAGACCACTCGATCAATCGGGGCCCCTATGCAAGCTGCTGTTTCTTTGATATTATATTAGAAATCAACTATATATAAAGGGAAACTCAAAAGTACTTGTAAAACTTTTGTTTTTTCATCAGAAGTCATATCATATGTAGCAAGTCACCAGTTGACCATAATTTATGCAGGTCATCAGCTGACCTTCATAGACATCACAGCTAAAGAATTACATGTCTACTGCAGAAATGTTGTACAGATTGCCATAATAAATCAGTCAAATATTAACAGAATATATGTAGCTACATTAATAAACTTTTGACTCCCTATTACCCTTCCGAATTTACTTTCTTATTATAAATGTATGATATCTACAGACCAAAATCTAACCAAGCAGTTCAGAGGTCTCTGAAACTCTTAATTACATGTCTTTGAATGCAAATATTTTATCTGGGATGCAGAAAATCACCATTGCAGGAGTCCTCCGTATGCATGCAAATAGCTGGGCAGCAAATTCAAAGATTTGCCAGTCTTACTTCAACGACCTACTGAGCGAGAATATGTTGATTACTTTATCATTTTAGCTGTACTGATATTTACAATAACATAATTCAGTTGCTAAAATACCCCCAGATGTGCCTGATGTATTTATAAGAGTAAATAAAAAGAACATGTTGCAACAGCAATTGAAAACGACAATTGTCACCGAAATATTATATTTAAAAAAATACTAAGTTTGAATTAATGGGATATCAACCCTATGTTGTCAGGACTCAAGATATGTAGCCAATTCTGTGTATGACTTTGAAAAGATGTAATGGTTATGCATCAGGCTATGGAAATGAAATACATTACTCTCGACTCTTTCTGGAATTTCAGCCAAAAATTGAATTTTTAACTAAATCAAAACGTGATTCAATGTTTACAAAAATGACGTATTGCTGTGCAGAATTACCAGATGCACCAAATAGACTGCCACAGTTGTACATGTGGAAATTAAACTCAATGGCAAACAACAGTTCTTCTAATCTGCAAAGTTCAACATTGTCTGGGATGGGATTGCAACATTTGCTGGTGGGACTCCAATTTTTACCAAAATGGGAGTCCTGGACTCCTAGTTTTAAAATCCTAGCGAAACCTCTGGCTCCATTGAAAAATAAACAAAAACCAATATTTACATGCAACATTAAATGTTAATTACCTATACAAAAATCATTCACTTTTCTTGACCAATAGAATGTCCATTTACATTTCAATCTTTTAGTAGTAGCAGGGCCAACAAGAGGGAGGGGCAAGCATGGATATATCCCGGTGGCCTGGGTCCATAAGGGCCAAAGCTGACAATGACGTTTAATTTATAAAAAAAAAATAATTTTGTTTGAACAAGAACTAGGAGGCCCGGTTGTTTCTTACCCTAGGGCCTGTGATCGCTCTCTATGGCCCTGAGTAGTAGTAGTAGTAGTAGTAGTAGTAGTAGTAGTAGTAGTAATGGCAGTAACACCTGACCGTACATACACCTGTTTTAGAAAATTACAATAACGAATTCATACATTAGCCTGACCCCAAACCCATCACGTGAGACAGAAGTATACTGCTGTAAATTCAGTCTCAAAGCTTTATAATTAAGTAATACCAAAAAAATATTGGACTTTGTGAGATCATATGGTTTATTTAAAAAATTGTTATCCTTATACTATTATGATGATGTCTGATTACATCGGTCTTCAATTTTATACCTTTTAATTTGAGAGAGTTTATCTTCCTGAAGATTCTTTGCAATTCTTTATATTAATATTTGTATAACTTTAAATCAGCACCATATAGCCATTATTGTGCTGATATGTCATTAAACTCTAATCCACACATACACTGACACTCAATGCTTGACTCTTGGTGTCTTAAAGAGAGTTCCAGGTTTTCCATTAAATTTAAATGGAAAGGTTTAAATAGCATATCAAAAGTAAGATATAGTGTATATAAAATGTGCAACAGTAATTATTAAATGCCAATCTTATGTATTTTTAACTATTTGACTTTGAAGGACAGTATGTTCCATACTCTTCTGTTTGACTCTGGACATAACAAATTCAACTATTGACCAGTGACACATAAATCTAAAAAGGTTGCTCAATGTCACACTTTATTAAGATACCTTGCAAGTTTCAATTCACTGATACAAATTTGACAGAGAGAATGAATGATTCGTGAACAGCTATTTTCAGGTAAATTATAATTCCAAATTGCAGGCAAATAAAATATGAATTCAGATTCTATTACTCACACAACTACAAAAGACACAATAGCACAATGAAATTGCTAGTGTTTCAGGTATTATACCATGGGAATGGCATATTGAAGATTATGATACTATTAAATAACATCAGTATACCACAACTTGTCACTGAACTGCAATCCAACCAGACTGTGAAGTTGGTGTGCCAAAATATGATTACAAAGTATTGACCACAGAACTACTATATTATGCACATCATAATTGCCATAGATGTAAAACATGTAAGGAGGCCAAAATAGAATACATACTTCCGATTGCTTTTGTTTCAAAACTAGAGTAGGTATATTTTTTTTTGTTTTAAAAAAAGACATATATCTTATAATGATTAGTATATATAATGTGTTAATCACATCAGATACATGGCTAAACTAGCTCAGTTAGATGCACAAATAAATTTTGGGATTTATTTTTGACCCCTTGGAGAAAAAAGTACCTATGGTCTGCAACAAAAATAACAGGGACAGACTGCTGACCAGAAACACACTTTTATAAAAATGCCTAATAACATCTCATCGTGTCACACATGTGTCATCCAAAGGAAAGGCATAATAACTCAGCCATCTAAACGTATCTCAATCTTATTTCACTACACAATTCTGTGGTTTGGCCAAATAATATAAATATTTTTGATCATGTAACAAATAGAATTTTACATTAACACTTAATTGGAATGAAATTTATTAAACTTGTTAAACAATTTCAATCGCACGCTCATAAAAGCTAGCAAAAGGAAGAAGTTATTCCATTAATTTCATAAATTTTGTTTGAAATGAGAACTCAAGTAAGGATTTTAATGATTATCGATAATACACATATTGCACATCATTTTAAGTCATAAAATAAGTGTGTATGTTAATTAATTCTGAAACACCAGAAAAGGGACAATTTGTCCATAAGAATAGAGACACAATGTGTAGACAATGACAATTGTCATTATTGTAGGGTTTAACGCCACCCTTCAGCACATGATTGGCTATACATGGCGGCCAGTAATAATGGTGGCGGAAGAACCCAGGAAAAACCCACAGAAAGAACTACTGACCCAAGAGAAGCTACTGGCAAGCTTTCTCACATACCCATATAGGCCGAATCTGAGAACCCACGCAAGCAAAGGTGAGATGGCAATGATCCGTAATAGAGAGCGCTTTAGATCTCTGTGTCACTCAGGGCCCCAGAAAATGACAGAATAAGATATAACATAAGATACTTTACTATACAAGATTCACAACATTATTACAAATATCAAATTGACTTTGTAATCTGAGGTAACAGAGAAACCAAAGAACCAATGTTACTGACCATATTAAATATTAAGATCAATCTACATGAAAACTGTAATAAATAACTGGTTGGAAATTTTGCAGGAAACGATTTTGCTTATTAACCAATGATCATGAAACATATTTGAGGTCTCGCCATCAGCCACAAAGGTTCAATACGAGTTGCTTCTTTTCACATCCATGTATTGCAGTTTTATATTGCTAATATTCTTAATTTTGGTCATTTATATTTTTGTCTTTTTTGTTACATACATGAAACAATTATTTTGCTACCTGATGTTTTTGAAATCATGCACAGTTTCATTACATTAAGACAATAAATGTATGATATGTAATGTTTATTTTTTTTCTTCTCTCCATTATCTGTTATTCTTATTGATATATCATGGCCATTTACATTTTGCTGGGTTTCTTTGGGTGGTTGGGGGGAATGTAATGTCAAATGACATAAACTTCATCATTCCTCCATGAACTGGGGGCAGTGGTGTACATATAACATCTCAGTTATTCAATATACCCTAACAGGATATTTTGCTAGTGTTGAATGTAAATGACAACTCACTTATTTTATTAGGGTGAAAGAAATCCTCTTATGAAAAATACCCTTTATCTAAAAGTATTATTTAATCTCAAAATCAAAGGAATATATAACAATGGCTACAAATAAAACTGGTTATTCAGCACAAACAGTTATTCAGCTCAAACAGGAGAGATAAAAAAAACTAAAGTTCTTGAAAATACGTTGCGACACCATGACTGTTTCTAAATTAATGTACAATGTAAAGTGAAATATATATAACTAGTAAATTAAACCAGTTCACAAATTTATAATTATCTTTATTATTTTTCATATTAATTGTATGGAGAAAAAAAATCCCATATGTAATGATTACTTGCAATGTTGAGAAAATAGAAACAGTTTCATATTGCTTGACACAGCATGTGTTTTGAATCTCATGCTACTGTATTTGGTTAGCATATATGTGTCTCAAATATGCTTGATGGAGACAATGTCTGCTATTCTTCCAGTTGTAACATGTAGGACACAAAACATACTGAAGAATAATTTGATAATATATTATTAATTTCATTCTGAGAGCTTCTGTCTGATTTTGAATCTACATACATGTATATTGTTCTGCTTTCTCAGTAAAATGAATGCCCATTATCATTCTCATACTGGACATTACATATTAGAAATTTAATCAGGACACACTCATTGCAAACACAATAAAATATTGGAATGTCATTAATATTTTGCATTTAAATATTAGCTTTAATTTTATTTTACAAGCAGTCAATTAAATATGTATCAGTGTTCTTATTTGTTAACTTCAAATGACATCAGCATAAGTTTTAAGTTTTGCTATTTCAGGAAATACTGCTATTTTTTAAAAAGCATGCATAATAGTTTGTGACATCAAATCTGCATCATACCATAGTCAGGATTACATCAATAAATACAGAACAAAATGTACATGTAGCTAACATCCTGTTCATGATTAATTGTTATTTCCATGCATGGCTTGCCAAGATTATATATTCTCATTTTTTACTTTATATCAGCAGGAAAAATGTAACAGTTATATTACAAAATGCTCAATTTTATATTTAATTTAAAACATAATAAACTTACCAAATTCCAAATGAAAAATCCACAATTGAGTGCTGTATACAGACCCCATATGCAGAATAGTGTATACTTTGAATCAAGCTCCATTTGTAGAATTGTCCATCCTTTTGCAATTAGTAACAAGAATAACATAAATAAACACTGTGCTATCAAGTCTATGGCATTTCCAATATTCTGAAACACAATGACACCTGCACCATTAAAAGCAAAGACAAGTACATGAATAAGATTTAATATGTTCCCAGTGAATTCAAGAATGATGCATGAAGTGAATATTTTTGTAATATAATGGATCTGTCTTCTATACGCATATAGCCACAATGGAATCATAAACATATAAAATAGCACAAATATTGCATAAATTTCAAACACATCATGAAGTTCAAAAGAAAACTGATGTTCAAACGGGTTCAGATGTTTGGATGAAGGAATTCCATTTACCAACCAGATGTCATACTCTATCTCGATAGCTTCCGATGTGCTGTCGTACCAGTGACAATCGTGTTTTGTAGCATTTCTATAACATGATGCTAAACTGATATACCAGAACCTGCAACAAAGAAATGAAAATAATCATCATAACTGATATTATAGTCATTACTGTTGTTGTTGTTGTTACTGTATGCAACAGCCATATTATAGTAGAAATAATATGGTACATCCTTATATTCACTTCCAAACATTGGCTAGACTAAGTCACGAGTCTGCTTTATAGATAAATAATACTAGGTATTGGTGAATAATCAGTGTTTTTCTTCATCCTCTTTGTGCTTTATTCATACTCAGTCTGACCCTGGTTCTGACACTTAAGGGATTCTCAATCACAGAACTATTGGGCAAACACTGGATACAACTAACATACTTTTATCATTGTATAGAGTAATCATGTTTGAATTACATGTATGTAGAATTATATGCTTTTCTCATGCTATATAAAGTCATATTTTAATCTGGTAAAGTTATAAAAATGTTATCATGTATACAGCAGCCATGTTTTAATTAGGTAGAATTAGATACTGTTATACATGTTTTAATTACATAAAATCATATACTTTTCTCATGCAATGTAAAGGTCATGTTTCAACCTGGTAGAATCGTATAATTTTATGTGTCTCATGTATACAGACTGTAGTCATCTTTTGATTAGGAAGAATGATATACTTTTATCATGTTATATAATAGTTGTATTTTAATTAGGTAGAATTGTATATATAACAAATCCTTTTATATAGTATCAATTTATAGCTGCAGTAAAGTCACCAGCTGCATTTATTTAATTGTCCCCCTCCCTCTGAAAATATAGGCAATTAGGCAGAATCTTAAGCCAGGATTACATATTCCAATTGTTTTGTTTTCCCTCAAGGCAAATGAAATATTCCCATTCCCAATGTTTTGTTCCAATCATATGATAAGCAATAAGCAACTTTACAATCGGTCAATATGAAAAGTGTTAATATATTTTGTCCATGTACTTATCACTTAATGATTAGCACAGAATCAGTCTAAAAGATTATTTCGTGTAATGGATATGTGGAAGATAAAATGCAGTAAGGTTAATACTTTTTTCTGCATTTTTTTGTCAATGTTGATTTTTTTTGTTTGTAATATGTAAATTTTTTCTCATTTTAGATTATTTTTTTTAATTCAGCTATACTCATTGATCAATTAGAGATGAAATGATTGATCATTTTAAATTGTTGCGATATTTTGCTCAATATTGGCTAGTAGGTTGTGGAGAAGTTTACCTAAGATTAAGATTAAATGCAAATAAACATATTTTAAATTTTTATTTAATTGATTTGTGAATCTTTAAGAGTGTGACAGCAGGAACATGCCTTTGTTTTTCCTTATTGTTGATCATTTTTTCAATATCCTTGTCCATAAGATGTACTTGTACTTCTACATAAAATTTATATATATAGATCTATGGTAATTATCTTTTTCAATCTACTTGCATTCCTAGATTAGAGTTTGATTATATGTTTTAAAGTTGTTACATGAAATGTGACCTTTGTCCCACATGATAAGGTAGCTAGATTTATGTATTTACCGGTATATTATGCATGCTTGATATATAAGGGGTTTTGTTTATATTCTGTAGTTTGTATATTTCTCTCTTAAATATACATCACTGTCATCAAGCCTGTTCATATATTCCAATAAAATTACTGATTGTTGTTCAGCTTTGAGTATACTTATTGGTTATCAAGCTGCATATTCTTATTTGGCCTAACTGTTCCATCCATCTACCTGTCTATCTGTATATTCTATCGCTCTATTGCTTTGCAACACTGATTGCTTATACATATGTAATATATAGCTGGTATATTAACTTTTTATTTACCTTATCTCTATATATGGATAATTGATGAATATGAGATGTTAAGTCATTCTTATTGAATATACATGCAAAAATAAAAAATGTGCTCATGACGGTATACTGATGTATACTGGAAAATATATTTTATTTGTCTTTTCAAGATAAAAGATTGTCCTTATGACTTAATATTTTATATTCTGCACAACATACTACACAATTGCTCAATTGATTTGTCTGTTCTTATGAACCCAAGATTAGTACTGTAACACTAACAGTTATACTTACAGTTGAAACACAGAACGTGAAGCAAATATTTCACGATTTATCTATGAAGTTGGCAACATGAAATACTTCTCATAGCTAGCATGGTGATCTTTTACTTTTTCCAAGTCTATTTTTTTTTTAACAAGAGAACATTTTTCTGTTCATATTTGAGTGCCTTGTATGTTTTGTTAAATGTAGGTCAAATTGTATCTGGTGTAAAATATACTTTGTATATATTGTCTATATTGTTTACAAGTACTTAATTTTCAGCGAACAGCTGCTAATGGCCAATGTTATTTAATTCTTAAACAATAAGCCAAAATAAATGTTTTTAATGTCATCCTAACCAAATATTACACAATGTTTTTGTACTTATGCACGTTAACTGGTCATGTGCAAAAGAGGTATCCAATAATCAAATTCAAGTGCATCACACGAAACCAAAATTAAAGGTTTTCAGCATAAACTTGGGTAGGGATGTGTGTGCAGTTGACAGAGATGGAGATTACCTGGGATGAATACTGTCCTGTATCCGATAAGTAAACTGATACTTGGGTATAACATTACTTTGATTGTCTTCGTCTACACAAAGTTTATTTGTCGGACATGGAACATTTCTTAGAAAATCCTCTGGTCCGTTAGCTTTACAGTAAGGATTGAAGGCAATGGTGTCGATCTTGTTAAACATATAAGGGCATGCCTTTTCTGGGGAAACAGTACTGTTGCCATAGAGTTCCATGAAATATTCGCTATCCACTACTGCCAGAGTTATGTACGTTTTCGTGCTTGATTTCGATGTAATGTTTCCATAGATAAAACCCTGAGTATCTTCTAAATATTTTGGATCCGTTTTTTGAAAACCAAACTTGGTTAAAAACAAATAGAATTCGTTGGATCTCCATGTTCCTTTCAGATGGAGAGCACCTGATCTTAGTGAGACAGAGCAAATCGAATATAACGTCCAGATTAAGTGCAGTTCCTTCATTCTACGTTCTTCTTTTGAATCTGTCGATTTTAACGAAATCTTGTCATTCGCTTGACAAGTCCATGTTACATCTGTCGTTAATCATCGAATATTTCCGGGTCAACGCAGTAACGAAGGCGTACAGAGTGACTTCCCTTAAAAAACTAAATTTTTACTCTGAAAAAAAGAGAACGCCTGTTGGTGACAATTTATAGCACTCGAATATCGTTAGTTATTAACGTGAATTGTTTGGTAGATGTCAAATAATGATCGAAACATCAAGTTTATTTCTCATACCTATCAAATGATTCTTGTGTTTTACAACTTTTGAGATTGTGTTTTGTTGTTGTTTTGGGGATTAGTTGGATAAATGTTTAATGTACAAGTCAGATGCCGAGATGGATCATGTATTTGTATGCGCATCTACTCACTTTAAATTAAATAAAAACTTTTTTAAAATTTGACACTCATTTTCTTAATTAAATTCTATTCAGTCATGATTATTTAATTCTCTGCACCTTAACTGTCACCAAGAAACATCCAGACGAAAATTATCGCTACTTTTACAATGGTGGGCATGTACTTAATTTGGGTCAAAACAAGAGCGCATCTGTTTATGAATTGTGACATCACAGCGCGCGACATTCAGTCGGAATTATACTGGATCACACGCTTAGGTTCATTTCGTCCAAAATGTTTACCAACTTTAACATTGATTTTCCCTTATTATTATTATACACATATCGGCGTGTATAAATAATGACCTTCCAAAGTAATATGGCTGTATACGAATTCAAATGAAGTAATAGTTGCCACTTAAAGATATGTAGAATCAGAATATTTTTTTAATACACCCATTACTGAAAAAGTCTATGCTGAATGACTGGATGATCATGTGAACTGTACTACCGATGGAACACCATCGTAATGTTGTTAGTCAAACTGCAATTATTATTTTCTCATAAATACTGAATTATTACAAATATAGACAATACGTTCTGCCATAATGAATAAGATTATTCTAAGGTTATTTGGTTAATATATAACAATCAAAGGAGGTTTACTAAATCATGCATTTAACAGTGGTGAAGGTTGTGTGTGCTCCATGCACACACACAATCTATCGATAATAATTAGAGAAAAAAACAGCTTAAACGTTATCTAGAGTAAGTTTTTTTTTTTTGCTTCTTCTTTTTACAAATAGATGGTTAAAACTTTTATGCCCTTGAAAATGACTCTCTCTCTCTCTCTCTCTCTCTCTCTCTCTCTCTCTCTCTCTCTCTCTCTCTTCTGGGTTACATTCAACACTCCTCCCCACATGCCTATATCATTATGCCTGCCAACCCCTCCCAATATAATTATGAATCCAACCCTGGTTAGTGTCTGAAGGGCAGTTCTGGCAATAACTCCGATTATGGCATAGTTTTATTAGAGATTATTAGTCTTACAGCTGCCGCCATGTCCTTCATCCAGCAATTAACTTTCTTTACGTAGGCACTTTTCCGCTTTCCCTTATTATAATTACAGTTTGTTTAAATGTGTCGCCATTTGAATGTAGTAATAATAATGGGATAAATGTTATTTGCATTTAGATGCTGAATTGGTGAGTAATGAGTAAACAACATAAAAATCTAGTTGTGAAACAAATCGATAACGATCATGTTATGTCATAAAGAATTAAACCATTGCAGAAAAAAAGTAGATAAGTGGTGCTCTTTAATGATAAATATTGGAAGCAAAACATCAAAATTGAAGACATGGATAATACTTCAGTACTCTGAGAGGGCAACAAATTTGTTTCATGCTTTCAGTAAGCTGTAAGGACATATAGTAACAATAATATGTCTTATTATAAACAAATAAAAAAAATGTATTCTCATATAGCAAATATAGTATGTATCATCGTAATACACTTGCGTAATTGTTACTGAAACTGATGGCTTTTTCATTATTTATATATAGATAAGTAGACTGTATATATAATTCTTGCCTACTTGCTTATATGTACAGAATGGAAATGAACATGTTTTCCAATCCTTTCGCCATATAAGACTCCTTTTGTTGTTTTACAACATTTTTTAATAAATCAAAAGAAATAAAAAGGAAAATATAAAAAAAAAAACCAGTGCAAAATGATCTACTAATTCGATTAAAAATCAGATCTTCAATGTCCTTGGTGAATTTTAATCAAATTAAATGAAATGCTAGCTATACTATAGGCCACTACGCTTATATCCTGGCCAAAAAGAGGGTGAGTGTCTTTCACAGTATGATATCAATGTCCCAAATGAATCACACTCATATATCCTTGTAATACTCAGGGCAGCTATGGTAGGAAAAAATCCAGTGGACCATTCCAGCCAAACTGGCACATTTAGGGCTGAAAACAAAGCGATTAACAACAAAATAACAGTCACACAAGTAAATTGTGGGAAATAAATATATACAGCACTCTACTAGTACTGCTTGTGTTCCAAATAATGAGAATCCTTATTATCATCTTTATTTCATGGCATGGAGGTTAATTACATAATATAATTGAATAATAATAATTGCCAATTTATAGACAAGCACAAAACTATCTTAAAGGTTAAAGACAGGGACAAAGTAGATGCAAAATTTTGAAACGAGTAAATAAAAGATGTGCAAAACCTTATGTACAAAGATAAATATGCACCAGCATCATTTTTTTACAGAAAGAGTGGTAAATATAGTAAAATATTTATTTGTGCCTTCAAAAATGTAGAGGTGGCGTGGACTAGGTATTATTTTAAATTTTTACAGAAGACCAACCCTGTCTTGTTTTTTTGGTCAAAAATTGAAGTAGTGATAGAGAGATGCAAAGCTTGGAGTTCCAGTCAATGATGCCGATATTAAATTACTGAATACACAAAATGTGAAATTTAAATACAAAAACACATTTAATATCATTCAATAACAGAGTCATTTCTCAAATAAAATTCAAATTAAAAATCATATCACTCATCTTTAACTCGACCAAGTAACAGCCTATTTCATCATCTGACTTAGTGTGATAGATTTTCATCCTGTCCTATGTTCCTACTCATCTATATTATGCTTCTCTGGACTGGTACTCCAGTTCGCTCCTGTCCGTCAAATGTCTGCCTCTGTTCTTTCATTTTTCTTCGTCTTCCAGAGACTCAGGACCAACTGCATTAGGGTATTTCCCACTGTTTCCTACAGTTCCTCTGGTCCCTAAAAGCTTCCTATCTGAAGCTTCTTTGTAACTTACCAAAATAACAGTTTCCTGCCAATTTTGAATGATATCAGAGTAGCTTATCTTCCCTTGTAATTCCCGCAAGATGGTTTAGCGACTACTGACGTTTAGTTCTCAAGATAATAGATTTTAAGCTTGCAATTCCAATGGTGGCAATACCTTTCTAAACTCCAAGTGGATGTCGACTCAACCCTGATTCACATCCCTCCCCAGCATTCTGTCAAGGGTATATTTACGAGCCCTACTTAATGTTCCTTTGATCCAAACACAGGATTCCATTACTTGCCAGAGAACCATGTTATATAACTGAGTGACAAAATAAGGTGCCAGTCACAAGTTCCGATGACTATGTTACATAACTGGCTAGATATCTCATTGTTTTCGCAAGACTGACCTGGTAACCTTTATGACGCGGAATTATTAGCCTCAGGGTCTAACCTGACAAAAAGTATTACCTAAAAAGACACACTCACACAATAAAACAAAGAAACATAATAGAGCAAGGTTTATCATGCTGCAGTAATGTCATTCGCACTGATCATCTTAAAAAAAACTTTGTCAAAACACTATTGAACGCTACTTTTTGATTGGTATATTGAAATGGCTTAATGAAAAAAAGGAAATGTGGACAAGAACACAGTGGAACACCAATAGGCATTCCTTTGGTTTTTTACGCAAAGTCAACTGGACGGAAATTACATTGAATATGTAGCACAGATCGATGCGCCCACCTTTATACCCTTATATGGTAACGAGGTCATCTTTTTGACAGCTAATGCACACCAAATTCAGTCACCAGTAAGGTAAACGGTACAAGAGAAGAGCACAATAAATCAAGTTATCCGTTCTGAATTGGGATCTAGAAATATCGGGGTTGTAAATGAGTACTAAGTAAATGATTGGACTGCGTGATGGAACCCCCACTCTCTTGTACGTGACTAAAGAGAGTGCCTGCATTTTACATGTTTCCAGGGAATATTTTTAACCACCAAACTATAGGAAAATGTTTCTGTTGTTCTCAGCTCATGGGTGGGAGGCCCCACCATCACGAACCACCCTTGGATTATTACCTTCATTACTTAATTCATGAAGCCCACTAATATAAATTTGTGAATCATTATTAATTCAGGGTTGCTGCTTACCTGTACGCATGTAATTGCCATCAAAATTAGTGCATAGTACTGTTTGATAAGAATATTGTTAGAATGAAATTCATCAAAAAATGTCTGCTCTTGATCCATCTTTGGTGATTATGGAACCAAGATATATGACCTGGCCTACTGTTTCCAGTGCCTCTCCTCTCTGTCCTCTGACCTTCATCCTGGCTGAGATTTGTTTGCCACTATTTGTCATCAGCTTTGTCTTCTCTGCGCTTATCTCCATGTCAAATCTGGAAGATGTTTCATCCAGGTTCTTTACTAAGGTGGCAAGCGCATCTTCACTGCCTGCCAGCCCATCAATGTCATCTGCAAAGTGGAGGTTAGTGATGTTATTCCCTCCAATGCTGACTGTCCCACTGTGGTTTACCAGAGCTTCACTCGTGATGCACTCTAAGTAGATGTCGAAAAGTGTGGGTGACTGGAGACAGCCTTGATGTACTCAACTGTTGTCTTGAACCAGTCCCTCACAGAACCTGGAGCAAATCTACTGGTAGCCTTGGCGTACAGCTGCTTAATGGTATTGGTTAACTTTTGACCCATTGTGGCACACAATGCCTCATGCCATGCTCTGTCAAAAGCCGTTTTGAAATCTATGAACACATGATAGATGTCTTGCTGATATTGCGAGTACTTTTCACACAGGACCCTGAGATTGAATATTTGTTCTGTTGTGCTTCTTCCACTATTGAACCATGCCTGTTCTTCAGTAGCTATTTCTTCTGCTTGTGGTTTCCGTCTGTTCAAGATGATCTTTAGCATCACCTTCTAGCATGGCTGGTCAAACTGATAGTTCTGTAATTTTGGCACAGCTAGAGATTGGCATTTT
This sequence comes from Unio delphinus, assembly GCA_029339505.1. Lineage (NCBI taxonomy): Eukaryota > Metazoa > Mollusca > Bivalvia > Unionida > Unionidae > Unio > Unio delphinus. Next base: position 1,711,647 of record JAQISU010001243.1, on the reverse strand, counting down.
TTGGGGAGTTTTAAAATCAGTGACCGGGTCCACTGTGTTGGCCATTCACCTGTCTGCCATATCTTGTTGCAGATTTTTGTTAGTAGCTCTATCCCTGATACCTCACCTCTTGATAAGTTAAGCTGGGATGTTGTCTACTTCAGCTGCCTTCCCATTCTTTAGTGTTCTTGATGCTGACTCCACCTTTTCTTTGAGAATGGGGAAATATCATCATTTGTAGAGTTTGGAATTTCAAGTACCTCTGGGTCTCCTGTGGATAGATGGTTGTATAGTTCTTTATAATACTTATTCCATCTTTTTGCAATGTCACTTGCTTCTGTTTGGCATTTTCCATTTATAACTTGAACGGTACTCTTGGTTGCTTCTATCTGGTGAGGCCTTTCACAATTTGGAATGTCTTTTTGTTGTTTTTCTTTATCAGCTCTCTACTTCTGTGCTCTTTTGTCCAATCCAATATTCTTTTGCTTTCTTCAGTTTTTTCCTGATATTCTTGTTTATTTCTCGGTACTCTATTGCTCCTGTTTTGTGTCTGGTGATTTTTAGGTCTCATGGGCATCACACAGAATCAAAATCTCTTCTGTAACCCATGGTTTTTTCTTTGGGCGATGGAGGCCAATGATGTCCTTGGAAGCTGTTGTCATGACTGTGTTGAAAGTGTCTGACATCACTTTAACATCAACATCCATCACAAGGAGTGAAGCAAAATTTCCTCCAATTGTGGCTTCAAATAACTTGCAGATGTAAGGTACTTAAGTTGTTCATGGTTGAATTTAAGCCTGATTTTCTTTGACTTGTTAACTTTCTTCAGCCTCACCTGGAAGTTCATAATCATGAGGTTGTCATTAACCCCAACATCAGCACCTGGGAATGTTTTTGTTTTTGCTCTATTGATGCCTAATTGGTAACAGTTTTGAACCAGTATGTAGCTGATCTGGTTATGATGGGTTCCATGTGTGCCTTGTCTAGCATCGTGAAGCTTATGTTGACCCTAGGTGTTATCCAGTACCAAGTTGTTGTAGCTTGTGAACTCAAGCAGCTGTCTCCCTCTTTCATTGGTTAGCTCATTGCAAGAAGGGCCACAATGATCATCCCAGTCTTTTAGAGCATCTTTGCCAACTTTGGCATTCCAGTCTCCTTGGATGACTTTTTTACTTTCCCTGTTTAGAATACCCAGGAGTTTGTTGCAAAACTCCTCAATTTCTTGATCAGTAGTTGGAGCATAGACATGGATAATTGTGATGTTAAAGGGAGATGCTTCAGACGAATGGAGATGATTCTGCTAGATATGGGGAGACATTCAAGCACAGATTCCTTGATGGCTTTGTTTACAAGGAAGCCTACTCCATTTATGTACTTGTCCAACTCTCCTCTATAGGATAGAATATATGACCATCTTTAGTTTGGTGTTCTGATTTCACAAAGTCCCAGAATGTGCCATGTATAGTGTTCCATTTCATGTGTCAACTCTTGGAGTCTTCCAATTTGTTCCAGAGTTCTCATGTTCCAGGTGGCAATGGCAATACCATCTCTTGCTCTGATTTTATGCAAAGTACCAGTAGCACACTTGTCACATCCATCCTGGTGGACAACGGCAGGCATGGTCTTTGTTGACCTGGGCAACAACCGATCCGGTATGGTAACTTAAGATTTGTCCAGCATTATTATTGTGTCTTGGGCAAAAGTCGTCTGGTGAAGCCCATCCCTCTCCAGACTAAGGAGATGTAGTACATCATCTAACTACCTTAGGGTCTCCACTCCGGATTTTCTTTATTGGTTTACTCCCTTATCCTTTGGCTAACCAAAGCCTACGTGCAAGGCAGAAGGGCGTTCATTTTACGAGCAGATAAAGCATCTGCCACTGCCCAGACAGAATCAATTCAGTAGTTGGCAACTGCAAGATACAATAATGCAGAAGGAGAGTAGATCGATCTAAGCACTTGCAAGCAGCCATTTACAGCTTGCCTCAGTGAAGAATATAAAATGCATGACTTGAATTATGAATGTAGCACTTGCACGCTGCCATTGACAATAATTCAGAAGGAAAGTAACACTTGCAAACACACATACAATCTGCATCAACGAAGAATACAGTATACATTGACATTATGAAAGTAGCAATTGCAAGCAGACATTTACAATAATGCATCAAGGAAGGTTAGAAAATACATGCATTTAATTATGGCGGTAATCCATGCATATGTTCAACTATTCACACAAGATGGATATATATTAACACGAACATAAATTGGTGCGATAACACATCTGAAAAGAACCACACAATTGATTCATCCTAGTTTTCTCTGACCCTTCTCATATAAGTTTTGATAAATGGACATCTATGTAGTGTTGTGAGTTCAGAGTCAGTTGTCTATTGAAAAGTTGGAATACACTGCCACCGCACATAGGGTAGCAGCTTATCAAACTTAAACGATGTTTCATCAAGTCACACCCGCATGAAATCGATATTTAAAAAATGGTTTCTTTTCTGAGAAGCCACAAGCATTATATTTGTTATGCATTTAATCCATTATAAAACAAAAGTTGCTATTTCCATTTTTAAAAAAAAATAAGAAACTTATCAAGGCATGTTTACTAAAGTCAGATTCATCAAGAAATTTGCACATTACAATGATGGTTTGTTGTATCACGTGATTACCACGTACATTTGCACTCCCTTTGTCAAGGTTGCTACGAGACCTACTGGTTTCTGTTCACTGTCATATGAATAAATATGTTGAGAATTGTGTCATTTTGTTCTTGTACGAACAGTATTTGATTTTCATTTAATATTTTTGAACTTTTGTACAACATTATTGACATGTCAGGGACATGTCGGTTTCGATATTTTTTGTAATCACATGACTAGTAATTCAAACGGCGAATACAAGGTCAAACTTAATTAACTATGAAGTTTCTTCTTGTATGTCAGTGGATTTAAAAATAGCAATTTTCTCAGAAAATAACTAAGTTTCCTATCGATTTTACGCAGGTATGACTTGATGTAATGTTTGCTAGGTTAGCTGGTAAGTGGTTACCTTAGGAAGAATTGCAACTTTTATATAGGCAACTGACTCTGATTCTACACCCCAATATAAATATCCAAATCTAAAATGTTATATATTTATGGCAAAGTCAGTCCTATGCCTATACTTATTGTCTCGCAATAGAACATAAAGTCAGGAATAATGCACGTGCAACTGCTTGCAAAACTCTAGGGACGAATTTAAGACTTTGTAAGCGCCACGGAAAAACAAATGCATGAGACAAAACACGTATAGTCGTTATTTCTACATAGTAAAGTACATTATTTGCCTTTTGCCACTGACTGAAACATGGCTAGGCCGTTTCTGTCACATCATCAAGTAATCTTTGAAGATGATGTGGGGATGCACATCAGAATGTTTAGTGATTTGTCTCTGGCGGAGTGCACCATTTCTGTTGGGACAGCAGAGGCTGAAACTGTTTTGAGTGTGGCTTTGTCTTCTTCCACAGTCATATGGACCATGTCACAATTAGTTTTAAAATATGGTCAGTACTGAACATTCCACTGTGCCCAAATCATACAATATCATATTTAAATATAAAAAAATAGCATCAAATAATTATGAAGTCAGGGTGAAGTTCAAAGTTCTTCTCATTGGTTATCTGTCACTTTTACGAGAGACTGGACTTTAAACAATTTAAGCACTCTGCTGTGGGTCACAGTTTTTACCTGTTGATCAGCAGCAACAATGCCACATTACCAAGGGCAGCCCATCCATATATGTTAACTAGTCGGTATATGAGGCACGAAAATTTGAGGAGAAATTATCAGATGGAGGCTGCATGGTTCACATAGGGTGCCAGATGATGGGAGCTGTTCTGGGACAGCCCTAGACCAACACACTGTTCTCTTGATCTCGACATGCACCTTTTTAAAAAAAACTTACCGCCAGTCAAAAAAAGGTTGAGAACAATTTGTTGATCTAGGTCTGCCCCTACTCATTACTTATAGTACACTGTAGCGGGGACATCATTTCAAATTTTTTTTTGAGGGGGGGGTTAAAACATGGCAAAACATGGCTGGCTTTTTATGTTCCATTTAAATCGCGAGACATTAAGATATAGGCAAATGCCCCCTCCCCATGACATCCCTGCACAGGTAGCCAAATTAAACTCGGACAATGACACCATAATACTAAAATTCAAACGAATAAACGATTACATTTAAATGAATACAAAAAAATACATAAATATAACTGTTGTATCGCCACCAAAGTGAGAGAGGAAAAAGTGCTTTAAAATCGATTGAGACAACTTTCATTTGGACTGAACTTGAAGTAATAATTCTATTAATTGTGACCTGAGTTCTATTAAGTTGAGTTATTTATGGCCAATTTTAGTCAGACCTTTATATTTGCGTGCCACACCTATTTAAACGTTACACACAGTTTTGAATTTCATAGTATTCTGTGTGTGTGACTTCTTTTAAAATGTGTGTAATGCTGCTTTTGCATAGGGTGATCTTGAGAAGCTAAAAGTAAATTTTCGATATCTTCCTGAAGAATTTTGGAATGCAGTAAAAACTGAATTGTAATACAAGTTATGTCTGAGAATGTGCTTAAAATTTAAAAAAGACTAATAAATTAAATTTTTAAGACATTTTATTAAATAAAAAATATTTTAAAAAAGCTAAATTTTTAAAAAATATTTAACTTTAATGATTTTTTTTTTTTACAATTCAAACTGATGAATTTTAGACAGCAAAGTTGACTAATGAGTGGTATTTAAAACAAGTGGTAGCATGGGTCTGCACAACTTGTAACATTTTGACCAGGGTTAGTGAAGCAAGATACCTCGAAGTGACTTTTGCAACAAACTGCAATATGCCTGTTCAAATGCATGTTGTACACATTAAAGAAACAATGACAATTGTTATGTTCCACATTAATTGTGCTAGTTACACAGACAAGTCTGTTAACTATAAATAATAGTGTACTCAAATCCCCCATTTTGCCTTTTGATGGAACTACTAGTACCATGTTTTATAGCAAAAATGCATTGCATTTCAGTCTCAAACAATGACAGTGTAATAGGAAAATACAGCTCTGGGAAGGCTTTACCTTCGTGAAAAATGGTGTTGATATCTCTAATGAAGATCTAAGCTATGTCTTTGAGATGTTATATATCACTGTGGTAATAGGAATTAATCCTAGTCACTTTTGTTTGCAGGTTGCCTATAAGGAAGTTTATATGGTACACAGCATATACAAATTCATTTGTCAAGCATTAATAGTAAAACTTGATGTACAATTTTATTAAACTTTTATGGGTATGGTACATACAGGACTGAGATCGCATTTATATTTCCTATATGGTCTGTACATTTGTTTCTTAGTACTTAATTATCAAATGTCCAAGTGTAAATAAATCATACGTTAATCTAAAATACCTACAATGTTGAATAGTTGAAGCGGTACAAATGGAAGTTATCAACATATATTTGATGTATGATCTGATTTATCATAAAATTGCAATTGGGAGATTAGTATATTACGAATGGTGTACTCCTCCAAACCCATCCGATTTATGTGTATTCCTTTGACTGCAGCCAAGTTTATTTCTTTACAGAATTGGATGACTGATGTTCTAATTTTGAAAATCGAGACAGATTTTCTTGATTGCCATGATCACATTCTTTGTATCTTGAATGATGACTATACGACTTGCACCAGTGCCACTCTGAAATGCTAAAATGAACTTAAGTTTGATTGATTAGGTTGATGTTTGTGATCTAGTGGCAATTTTGGAAGGGCTAAATATGTCTTGATGGCAGTTACAATGTTAGAATTTTCCAGTTTGAAAGAAACACAATACACATTGTATCTAAGGGTGTGTAGGATAGGGTATATTGAAATTTTGCAGAGGGTTAATAAAACAAATTATCGCCAAAAATATAATGCTTGATGCTGCTGTCAAATTGGTATGAATTGAACTGGGTAAACTAAGTGATATGAATATATATGATAGATTACATACTATAAGTGCTTTATATTTGAAACAATTAAAAGCATTTAACTAAAAATCAAATGTTAAAACATTTATTTGTGGATGCAGCACGTGTTTTCGTATACTGTTATATTAAGACAAATTCACACATGCAAAGAGCAGGTGTGAGTTTTTCAGCATAATGTTCATCATGGGCATCGTGTTTACAGAGCAGAGTTAAAGAGTCAGGAACGCTGCTAGAAAATACACAAGTGTCAAGAACAGTCCATTCAAATGTAGTTACCAGCCTATGATATTGTCTTGCCACTCTAGGCCAGATGGTAGAGAATGGGCCCAAAAAAGTAAAGTAAATTAAAAACAAGGTGCCTAAGGTAAACCATATAAATAATGAAAATATGATATGTCTTATTGTATTTTTACCATAAACAAACATTTTTTAAATATCAGTTTAGAAGATTGTAGCAGCATCAATTTAACCTAACATCATTGCAAGTTGCATCGTTTAAAATTTAGTCTTGCACACTATGACATATTCTCCATGTGCTCAGCTTTTGTGGAATGAGACTGACATCTATCCACTTTAGATGATCTACAAGGAGCCACAATTTTTGCCATTTCATTTTACCCCCAAACAGATATATGAAATTCTAAACAGAAGCAGTCTGGATCTACCTAGACTTTGCTTCTATGGATTGTTGGGTCATGGTAGAAATATTGTAACATCATGTTGCATAGCAAATATCTTATTAGATCCCAATTTTGCTTGACGGTACCCAGCATGCAAAAAAGTAAAATGTTTATATCACTCCATCCATTTGAATATGATGTTTTGCAATAGGTTTTATAAAATTGCATTATGTGGATACAGTAGAACCTGTCTTGAAAGACTGCCTCTTCTGCCAAAACAGGTGGTCTTTCATAGCAGTGGTCTCTCAAGACAGGTTTTACTGTATACATTTTATTATAGATATAGGCTGCCTGTGTTTGATGAAGTAGCTATGTAGAATTTTCTTTTTGGATAGGACAGAATTGCAATATATTTGAAAGAAATTTATATCAAAGTTTGAAGTTACTGATTGCATCTTTTTAAAATTTAGTTCCCAAAATCAGATGTAATGAGCATTTATTATATTGTTCATAAAGTAGTAACATCAACATATGGCTTTCAAGAATGGTGAAAGACATTCAATGACTTGGTAATTTCAGGCCTTGACTGGCATTACTGTAGATTGTAGGTGTTTATTTGTCATTTTCATCAATCAATAAATGTAAAATTTTTGATGCAGCATAAGTTATCAATATGCACTTTGTTTTTCAGTTTCATGTTTAGCATGTACAGTTGCCTTTGGCAATCGATCTTCAAAACCCTGTTTTGCATTTCATGCTATTATATAAATTTCAGCTGTCTCAGCAAAATCTTTGAATGCTGCGAAATCAATAAAATGTCTAAATTTAATTTTTTTAAAATTAAAAACTGCAAAACTTCAATATACCCTTATCCCCCACACCCTTAGATACAGTGTGTATTGTGTTTCTTTCAAACAGGAAAATTCTAACATTGTAACTGCCATCAAGTCATATTTAGCCCTTCCAAAATTGCCACTAGATCACAAACGTCAACCTAATCAATCAAACTTAAGTTCATTTAAGCATTTCAGAGTGGCACTGGTGCAAGTCGTATTTTTTTAAAATTAAATCTATAAATAAAGAAAAATGTATAAACATTCACAGTTGGTGGGAACCCATTGTTTAGATTCAAGGTTTAAACAAAATAATTTGTGGGCTCAGGTATGTAGAATAGGTCTTCTGTTTTCTCCACTATATAATATGACAACCATTTTGTCTGCTGTGTCCCATGACAATACACTGAGTAATACTTGTACATTTAGAACAAGTGAAGTTTACATAAAAAATTGAACTTTATGTTTTTAGGATTTTTACCTTTTTGAAAATGAAAGTAATAGTTTCTTCTCCTTTTGTTTCTTCAGACTATTTCCAGCAATATGTCTGAGTCACTGATGATAACCACAACAGAGATGCATACGGGTGGAGAGCCACTGCGTATTGTTGAGACTGGTCTTCCTGAAGTTAAAGGAGACACACTTCTGGAGAAAAGAAGATATATTCGTGATCACATGGATCATATTCGCAAGCTTCTAATTTTCGAGCCAAGGGGTCATTTTGATATGTATGGAGTGATTTTAGTCCAGTCCGAAAAACCAGAAGCTGATGTGGGTACTATATTTATCCACAATGAAGGATACAGCACAATGTGTGGTCATGCTATAATAGCTCTGGGAAGGTACGTTATTGACCACAAGATGGTGATGAATGTGACATCACCAGAAACCAGAGTATGTTTCCATTGCCCATGTGGTCTGGTGGAAGCTTATGTGGAGTATGACAATGGAAAAACTGGAAATGTTAGATTTCATAGTGTACCAGCTTTCCTGTATTTGAAAGGTAAATATCCTTAACATTTAGAATATTTTGATACCCTCATCTGTTTGTCCATCCATCTGTCCCTTACTAAATCTCTATTAATATCACGATGTGGAAATTTACAATTATATTTGTTACTTATCTCGATAGCATGCAAGAGGGGCAACTAACTCTTGTGGTATCTGAGATGGATGGGAAGACTAATATATTTATTATCAATTCATTTTTTTTTTATTGAACTGTATAGCTCTACTAACAGGTGTATGTTTCCATCTTTATATATACAGTCATGGCAAGATCACAGGTGTGCAATGATAGAGCAGTATGCAATTAAAAAGTATGGGGGGATTACAATGATAGAGCAGTATGCAATTAAAAAGCATGGGGGATTGCAATTATAGAGCAGTATGCAATTAAAAAGCATTGGGGGATTGCAATGATAGAGCAGTATGCAATTAAAAAGTATGGGAGGATTGCAATGATAAAGCATTATGCAATTAAAAAGCATGGGGGGGATTGCAATGATAGAGCAGTATGCAATTAAAAAGTATGGGAGTATTGCAATGATAGAACAGTATGCAATTAAAAAGCATGGGGGTATTGCAATGATAGAGCAGTATGCAATTAAAAAGCATGGGGGGGATTGAAATGATAGAGCAGTATGCAATTAAAAGTATGGGGGGATTGCAATGATAGAGCAGTATGCAATTAAAAAGCATGGGGGGGGGGTGATTGCAATGATAGAGCAGTATGCAATTAAAAAGCATGGGGGGATTGCAATGATAAAGCAGTATGCAATTAAAATGTATGGGGGATTTTAGTGATAGAGCAGTATGCAATTAAAAATGATAATGATAGAGCAGTATGCAATTAAAAAGCATTTGGCGATTGCAGTTATGATAGAGCAGAATGCAATTTAAAAGCATGGGGCAATTGCAATGATGATAGAGCAGTATGCAATTAAAAAGCATGGGGCAGTTGCAATAATGATAGAGCAGTATGCAATTAAAAAGCATGGGGCAATTACAATTATTATAGAGCAGTATGCAATTAAAAAGCATGGGGCAATTGCAATTATGATATAGCAGTATGCAATTAAAAAGCATGGGGCAATTGCAATTATTATAGAGCAGTATGCAATTAAAAAGCATGGGGCAATTGCAATTATTATAGAGCAGTATGCAATTAAAAAGCATGGGGCAATTGCAATTATTATAGAGCAGTATGCAATTAAAAAGCATGGGACAATTGCAATAATGAGCCTTCAAAAGTTACTTTAGTAACACAAAAACATGCTTGCTTATTATCTGAAAATCCTTTTGATTATACATTTAATAATGTTCACTAATATTAACATTTAGGAAAATGTTTAAATCCAATCTTTATACAGACAATGTAAGGTCTGAATCATTTATAGTTTTTTTCTTGCAAAGCCATAATCCTTTCCTGTGTATTTGTTGATTTAAAAATAAAATTGTTACTGTTTCATGATAATAACAGCTCAAACATACTGTTTTTTTTAAGTGATGCTTTCTTATTAATTAAACTCAATTTAATTTTGAAGTCATAGCAGGTAATCAGCCTGTAATTATCTAACACACATCATTTAGGAAGAGATAAATATTTCCTGGCCTTTATGTAAATCATTCATTTGATTTATGTTGATGCCAGTAATGTTTGAGTTCATTATTAAAATTGCATTTCTTGACCTGCAGTTGTACGAGGTAAATCTTTCTTTGTTTCCTTTTGGTGAAAAATTATTGTTGATGGAACAAAATTATTTAAAAGTATGAGGCTTTGCACTAGTTAAATGAGAAATAGGTTGAACTGGTGACATATACTGAATACTGGCACATGTTTACATTGGTTGAATTTGTGCTCGAGTATGCAGAATATTTTTTGCCAACAAGTTTTATGTTATACTCATAGGATGGTAAAACAATCAAACTTTAGACTTGGATAATTGTACATTTCAGCCATGAACTCAAAATATATCAATGACGAAAAAATCTGAGGGCAAACAATTTTTGTATAGTTAAGTAAAATATATCATATTTTTACTTCTCAGTTTCACAGCTGATTCATTATTTTTGCATTGCAGATGCCTTTTATGTTGAACGCTTACAATGTGATCTAAATATTCTTCGCCGGTACACAAGATAGCCATTATGTTTTCAGATTATGATGTGGAGGTCCCAGGATTTGGAAAAATGACTGTTGACATTAGCTATGGTGGTGCATTTTATGCACTGGTTCCAGCAGAGAAAGTTGGTCTCGACATTAGAAGATCTCGAATGCATGATGTCATAGACGCAGCTGATGCAATATCTAGTGAGTTGTTTTTTTTTCTTCTCCATAAGATGCTATTTATTTAGTTATTTATTTATTTAGAGTGAGTTCCATCTTGTCAGAATTTACCTTTATTAGAGATGTAATTAAAATTAGGGCCAATGACTAAAATTTGCATAAGATTGATTAGCAAGAACTTGTATCATGGAACAATTTTTAGGGTCTACAAATATATTCTTGCAGTAGCAGCATACCACCATCAAGCTAGCTCATGGTTATGAAGTTGTGTTTTGTTAGCTACTTAAGGTGAATAGCTGATGCATTTTCATTGTTCTCTGCTGCAACAGTTTGCACATAGCATTTGATCTACAGTCAATGCTGACATTTAATTAACTTTTGTACGTCATTTGCCATTTCTGCAAATGGCATGGGCGCCCAGTTTAACAGTATACAAAGTTCACTACATGATGTTTTAGTATGAGATGCAAGTGTCAATGACAGAATGATGTAATGAGCTGTAAGGAATGGTTCTTCATCTTGCAGTAACTGTTAAATCCCAGTTGGCCATTGTGAATGTGTGTTTATCACATGTATTTTTTGACAAAGTTACTTGGCAAAGTATAGTGTTTTCCATTTTCTTGAATTTCTAAATAAAGAAAGATGCATCAAATTGGGATGTGCATAATATAATGTCAGTCTTGGAATCGCTTAGTATTATAAACAATTATCTGAAAGGCCATACTGTTCTTTCTGGGTTTTTTTTGTCTCAATTATAATACAGATTCTGCTTAAAGTTAAAAGTGACTTAAATTAAGCATAACATTTAGGTAATCAAAAGAGGACAATGTTGTGCATGAGAGAAATAGAGAGAGAGGAGTAATAACATTAAGTCGTCATCTTTATTAGGGTACAGAAATTTGAACTGAATACCCAGCTTTATTAATTCTTTGCATCATATATTTATGATGGAGAAAATGAGTGATAAATACCAGAACACAGTAACTATTATGTTGCATTAAATTTCAATGGGCCGTGTATCTGAGTTCTAATTTTAAAAATTGCAGTTTTTTTGGAAGAGTTTTCGCTGATAATTTTGATTGAAAATATGGATCTGAATTATACAGTATGTTTTGTATCTGTCTCAAGTAATTGTCATAACTTGTCTTCTTTTTCTCATTTATTTGTTTCTTGATCAGTCATTGAATATATTGTAAGTGGACATAGCATTAGTCATTTCAATTTCTCCTCAGGATTGCTTTTTTTATAACATTTTGCAAATTTCACTACACTGTAATCACTTCGTAAGCATGTGCTTTGATCCATTAATTCATCAATTCTACATACATATCAGGGGCAGGTAATACCAGTGCCAACTTTTGCGAGGAGTGTACATTTGAACATTTTAATTATTTGTTAACAGTAATGTAGAAATTTATAAAGTTAACGATTTTGGGAATTTAATTTACAGAAGATTGAAAATAAATTTAAAGAGAAACCTTTATATTTAAACATTCTTACTGCATTAAAATTTGCAGATGCTCTTAAGAAAGTGGTCAAATTGGAACATCCAGAGAGTAAGGACCTAGCTTTTTTGTATGGCACAATTCTAACTGATGGAAAAGATGAGTTGTCAGAGGATGAAAGCAGGAACATCTGTGTCTTTGCAGACAGAGAGGTATGGATAAAGTTATTTGATATCTCACCAAACCCAAGACTAGTGGAGATTATATGCTAATTTGTCTAAACGCAATTATTTCAGTACCTTACAAACATGTAGAAGGTTTGCCATTGGAAAAAAAGTCTATGAACAGCAAAGATCCATTTTAGCCAAATATTGTTACAAGTGATGCACTGTTATTGGTTAATGTACCAATGCACTCTTGATTCTCCTATTGATAAGAATTTCAACTTCTATACAACCAAAGATTCTCTTGCATTTAAATTTCAAAAATATGGTTGAATATCTTACTTGTATCACCAATTAGCAGTAGTTTATTGGCATCTATGGATATATCAGTCCGTCTTGTGACATTGGATAGGTCTTTCCTTCTTTTTCCCTTTTTTGCTGTTTTCTTTTACCTCCAATCAACACAGTTGGTAATTAAATCCCACCACCAACATCTATGTTTAAAAAAGTACTCTGAATCAAAACCTGCTGTTAAATTACAAGTAGCAACATTTTTATTTACTGTACCAGTCTCACTTCAATCAGTGCATTTCATTTTGTATAGTGAAAGAGATCTGTGAAGCACCTGTTTAATCTTTATTTATATGTGTATTTATGTTTATTGTCTTAAGTATAAGCCATTTACAAAGTTTGATGAAGATATCATTGGAGGTAAAGCGATTATGAGAACCAGATTTTGTTGTCTCTTTTAGCCTTGTACAAAAGGTTTTCTACAAAACCCATCTTTCTTTGACCTTTTACAAAATGCACAATCATCTTTCTTAAGTGCAAGCTTTCTACTCACTTCAGTCAAATTATCTGGTCTGGAACTAGATTTATTGTGCAGAAAACATTCTTTTAATCGAAGTTAGCTGAACCTTTGATATTTTTACCTCAAAATCAATTTTTACCCAACATTTAAGTCATCCATAATTTTGCTTCTTGCATCCACTGTGACCTAGATGAATGACCTTGTGACCCTTCAATCAATATGCTTCTTCCGTTTTGACTTCAGCTGTTCAGTTTGCATACTGATTAATTATTTATTTGTAAGATCTCATCTAGTGGAGTGCTAGCCAGATCAGCTTTAAAATCCAACCAGAACTTTATCATCTGACCCGAAAAGTTTTCATAGTATACTTTTTCTGATATGTTATTTGAAGGGTCATCATGCATTTCATCAAATATCTGCTTTTAAAGTTCCTCATATATTAATATTTGTCATCTGCTGTATTTCTTCTAGTGCCATCAGAAACAATAATCATACTAAACACTATTATGACTTGTTATATTAACTTGGCTTTATAAAATTGTCAATAATACAAATTAAAAAATGAAAGCATAATTTTTTTTATTTCCCAGTTGTCATTAAATGATTATCGGTCCAATGCGTCATGACAAGAGAAATATATTTTTGTACATGTGGCTTAACAATGAGCTTAATTACAACATATTTGTTTACATGCGAAATTTGAATTAAGACAAATACAGAACATTTAATGAATTTGACAAGGCAGATATCAGCAAAACAAGAGACTTTTACAATGTTTGTGCCTAATGAAATAAACCCTGTAGAAGAATGGCAGTAAGCGCTCTTTCATTATATTTAATGATATCAAAATCAATGGCAACACTTACAAAATCAAAGAATATATTTCAATAGTGTGAAATAAGTGCTGCAATTCTATCTACGTGGCATACCGGTAATCTGACTATTATTCACCACCACAACTCGAGCAGTTTTGTGCTGTTTTCTGGCCTAGACAATTATAACATGGATTCTTTTGTTCATAATCACTGTCATGGCATAGGTGACACTAATTTCAAACAATGTTTTTCTTGAAGCCACTAACAGCACCAAACATGATTTTATGACTTTTCATGGAGATTCTGAAAATGTTCTTGATATGTATTGTTATAGCTTTGATTAAATTTATATGCCAAATTAAATAAGCAAGGTATCGCCAATGTCTGCAGCAATATTTTATACAAATACTTTGTATCCAATGCTATTTTTAGGGGTTGATATGCAAGAAGATAAAGCTGAAGTTACGTTTTGAAATGAAGAGCAGTTGTATTGCCACATAAAGTAGCTAAAAAGCTGTTTAAGCCAAGAATAGAAATTAAGATAGACGAATCTGTGATAGCGCATAATTTTAATAATGTTCATTAAAATCTTCACAAAAAATGTAATCAATGGCCAAAAGGGTGTGAGGACTTATACCACTGAAAAACTGTCTCCAGATTCTTGTAGGTTAAATTAAATAGTAAGGAAAAAAACAAGATACTCAGAATGGCAAGTGGTGAGACTAAGGAACTAGTAGATGACTAAGACTGTCATGAAGGAAGTCCATAGGTTGAACATTGAATAGTATTTTGGGGTCAAAAGTGTTTACTCCGCTAAGCCCTGTATTAGTTTAGAATATTACATTTCACTGCAACCAGATTTGAATTTTTCTTTTCTGTACATTTATGCAGTCTTCTAAAGTTTGAGTTTAGGAATTTTTGTTAGTCTTGACTCAATTTTTTTAGTCTTGGATTTTCTAGTGTCTGGATTAAGTCGAGAATTTTAGTTCTGCTTTGGGTCTTAGTAATTTGTCAAATTTTATTCAAGACATTTTTCATTATCCGCCCAAGTCTGTACATGTTTCTGAATTTTTATACTATACTTTTAGTAGTACTGACAATGTTTATACTATTGATTTTGTTTGTGGGGGGAGTACTTTTTCCAGTCTCTGCTACAGCCTGGAATAATTTCAGAGTTAGATTGTTAATTTTAGTCTCAGTTATTTCAAAATAATCAGGATTTTTCTCAGTCCCGACAAGAGTTTGGCATATTTTCCTAATTTTAGTACTACTATTTATCTAAGTAAATTTAATGTTCAGAGATTTTTCTAGTCTTCATTCAGTTCTGGGACAGTATCAATTATCCTAGATATTGCAAATTGTACAATGAACCCAAAGAGTGGAGATAAGCACATTAAAAGATGAAACTTCCTGATAGCAGAGCAAAAAATATTACAATTGCTGCAAATGTCAGAAAATGTAAAAAAAAGAATATTGGCAAAAGTATATTTTTTTTTACAAATGAAGATTATTTGAGTGCGATTACTAGAGATCAACATTATGTTAGAATGCATACGATTCACTCCAACAACCCATGATTTTTGCAGTCATTCTTGCTTATGATGTCAAGTGTTACAGTTTGGATGATGGTGTCAGAATCTTGGCTTTCATTATTTAATGAAGCGAAAAAAAATCAATAATATATTAAGAGTTAAATTTGATTTAAACTACAAAATAAAAAGAGTACCTAATATTAATAACAGATGATAATAATGAGTAAGCAATAATAAAATAACAAAATTGCCATTTTATGAACTCCAAGAACCTATCTTGCACTTAATATTGATGTAAACCGTGTGTGTGTGTGTGTGTGTGTGTGTGTGTGTGTGTGTGTGTGTGTGTGTGTGTTGTACATCACATTTAATTTCTGTAACCATTTCTGTACTATTGGTGAGTGGCCTAGGTTGCATAAAAGGTATATATGTAAGTACGTTGTATGGTTTAAAGCCATTTTTCAGCACAAGAAAGGCTATACATGGTGGCCAGTATAAATGGTGAAGGAAGAACCCTGGAAAACCCCAGAAAGAATCACTGACCCACGAGAAGCTACTGGCAAGCTTTATCGCACACCCACTTTGACTAAAGCCAAGACTGAAATCCACACAGAGGTGAGATAGCAATGATCTGTAATGGTGACCACTTTCAGCCACTCGGAGCCTCTGCCTTCAGATCATTGGCTTCATTCAGATAGATTTTTTATTTGATAGATATATTGATAAACTTGGCTATCATTTGCTTTGGAGACATGGAGATAACAAGAAGAGGCCAGCATTCCTTTCACATGTGTTATGTAAACGAATATATATGCACACAAACATGATGGCCTCTAAAGTGTAAATTGTTACAAGGTTTGGAGACCAATTTTTATGCTGAACTTAAGCTAATATTTGCAGACAATTCTGGACTTTTGAATCTTTTTACCATGTCCTGTGGTCCCTTGTCTTGTGTACAAACCAGGACAACACAGGCTTCAGATTGGGTCTGCTAGGTTTGCTTCTCAAAAATCTCGGTCTGATCACCATATTTTGGGCTCAAATTGGTGTTTTCACCTACTATTTACAAAAAGTGAATCTCAAAATAGAGGATGTTCATTCCAAATAGTAAAGATGATTTTTAATTTCCATGTACAGTAGTTAATTTTCAAATGTACAAAGGCTTTTCTCGAATGAAGACCTAAAGATTTGCTTTTGCACTTATAAAGCAAGAAGAACAAATTAATATAATATATACTTTGAAGATCTGATTGTGCCTTTGAATCCTGGCACAACTATCGAAAAGGAAAGGCATTTTTGTATCTAGGAAGTTTGAAGTGATGCTTCCTTCAGCGCTGAAAAAGTTATAATTCAGTCCTAATTCCTATAATGATCCTCGTGTTTTTTTGCCAAAAATTTGAGGTGTTGGTTTCAAGGTGTTGTAAAGCCATTATAAGAAAACCTTTCATTTAAAGATTTCAACTACAATATTTTGATTAATGAAGTAAATATATACCTGTTGTACTATTAATTTTAAAGCCTTTTTTTCTCGTTGATCTGTTTGCTCATAGGTTGACAGATCACCTTGCGGATCTGGTGTTACTGCTAGAGTTGCCCAACAGTTCTTTAGAGGACAGATCAAAATGAACCAAAAAAGGACATTTTCTGGACCAACAGGGTCAATATTCAGGGGACAGGCAGTGAAAGAGGTGACCTATGGGGGTCTACAAGCTGTAATTGTGGAAGTTTCTGGCAAAGGACATTATTCTGGGACCGCCACATACACGCTGGAACCAGATGATACTATTGGTAAAGGTTTCCTCATTCGCTAATGAGGATATCCTTGCAGTCTTCAGTGCCACTGATTGATATACTCCAGAACTTAGATCTGTTCAATATTTTTTAAAAATTTCTTTGATATATACTAATGTATTTTCTAGTGTCAACAAAGCATACACGTGAAGTTGATACACTTCAGCTCAGGCAAAATAAAAAATATGTAAATAAAAATAAAAAAGAACTTGTGAATTTATGAAGACTGTTTGTTTTTAGAATCAGTCTGTAACATTGTTTTTGTTAATGCCCCCCATTTATGACCTTTTTATGAAACTGATTGGTTGTAAATAGCACCTGTAATGCCTATTTATAACCTTTTTATGAAACTGATTGGTTGTAAATAGCACCTGTAATGCCCATTTATGACCTTTTTATGAAACTGATTGGTTGTAAATAGCACCTGTAATGCTGTTTGTAGAAAACCTATCCAAACATAAGCATTGTATTTCCAACCATTTTATGGATAATACATGAATAGAATTCCATTTAGAAGAAGTCAATGTCCTAAAGTATGATTTTTGTAATTAATATATTTACCATGATCTAAAAAGTTTACAGTTTCTACATAATCTGGTTAATACACTAGGTGAACAAAAGGCGTGTTGTTAAACTTGCAACAAGAAAAAATACATGAATGTAGAGACAAAACCATATTACAAAACTTTCACTCAAATTTAGGTAACTCAAACAGCAGTCAATGGAATATTGGACATCACACGAAGGATGGAAACTTCATCCTTGCAAGCCAAAGGTCAACAGTTTACTTGATTTCACTTCAACTGTGGTATATGTAGCTAGCCGAAACAAACAGTTGTCTAAACAAGCACAGTTTTGTAAATTAAAGAGTTAGTGTTCGTAATAAACAGAATCAACCGACCAATGAGAACTTGTTACACCTTTTATGTATTCCATATTGCAACTTCTGTGTCCTGGACTGAAAAGAAAAACTTATGAACATTTAAAATTGCGGAAACTAGCAAACAAATGGTGACTATGCCTACATATTTTAAATTGCAGAAACTAGTACATAAATGGTGACTGTGCATGTTTTCAGTTATCTTCCTAGATAAATATAACGAGCAGTCTGATAGGATTGGATTCTTTCCAGCCGGATAGCTGAATGGTAGATAATGTTTCTTCTAGTCAAACTGGTACCCGGCTGTCTGCTGCACTCCTTTTAACACAGTTGACCTAGTATCAATTGCTAGGCTTGCTAGCTGCTAAGCTTGCTATATAAGTGTTGAGGTTGGACGAAGAATATCAACGATCCTTGGATAGAAAAGATGCAGAATCTGGAAACTGAAAACATTTTTTTTTTAAAAATGTGCAGCCATTCCCCCTTTCAAAGTTCAACTAAAGGTCAAGATTGTTTGCATTATAGTGTATACATAAGAAATATAAATGAGAATAGGATAAACATTGCTTCACAGATATTCATTGGAGGTGAGAAGATATATATAAATCACTGATTTTTGCTAACAAAACAAGCAAAAATAATTTTTCAGTTAAATGCCATCAGCTACATCAAGACTGAGGGAGAAATTGATATGCTTCTATACTGCACTTGCAGTTGCCTTTATTACATTAAATTGTCTTAGTGATTTATGTTATTGATTCACTGGCTATAATTATAAGCTCCCAGTAATTGTTAAAGTGTTTGCAATGTACATACAACTTGTTTGCCTCAAATCCTTTATTTCACATTCTATATTTGCATACCTTACTTATCTGCTAAACGTATAATGTGTCACAGAATTAGGCGAAAATTGAATTTATTTCTTCTTGAATACAAACTAATTTCACCATTTTTTTTTTGTTTCGTCGTACATGCGTTACCTGGGGTGAATAAGTGTTTTTCAAGGTAAGTGACGTGTAGCGATTTGCATGTGCCTGACTACAAATCACTTTAAGTTAGGAACATTAGAATCACGGGGTGCACGGGAATTTTGCCGTGAATTCTGCTCACCTATTTGAGGATATATAAAGCAGAATAATTCTGATAAGATTACGAGTCCAGAAGCATCTTATCAAAGGAAAGATAGCTCGTCATTCTTTCTCCAGCCAAAGGGGTGAGTGTTAAATTTATATTTCGTTTTATTGTGAATTTTATTCAGTTTATCATTTCATGTAATGATGCCTTTATTACAATGCAGATTTAAACCGTTGAATATTTGGAATTACTAGTCACTATTAGACTTTAAATGCAATAGCGTAATCTAAATTTTAGATTGTTTTAGAAACAACTATTATTAGTTTGGTTTCTTTATTGTAGCTGATTGTAGCTGAACGTCTCTGAATGTCTCTGAATTGTAGCTGAATGTGATTGATTGTGCCGTGATTATGTTGTTTAATTGTGCGATCAAATTGAGGTATCTGACTGTCTGTCTGTCGGATTGTCTGTCTGTCTACGTCTGTCGTGATGTGTAAATATCCGGAAATCTAGAAGTCTAAATGTCCGAGTGTCGGAGCTGTCTAGAGGTGTAAACGTCCGGGGTAGTATCTAGGTGTTTGGGACCGATGGTTCTAGTAGATGTTGTATGCTGTCTGTACATATAACTGTATTGGATCCGTGAAGGGCAAGTGACCGATAAAAGTATTGGGTCAACCCTAGGTATTCGTAGAAGCTGGGAGGCGATTCCATAGTTGGTGAATCGTACGGTTGTACAGGGTCGAGACACGTGTGTGTTGCAATTGTAGTTACAATTGAATACATTGTTATATTTACACATAGTTACTTTGAATCACAGTAGTATTTTAAGGGATTACATGAATCTCAATAACAGTTAGCAACTTGATAAAATACATGTAGATGTTTGTACTTGTTGTCGCAATCCATACGTACGATAGTATAGTTTGATGTTTGTATTTGTTATCTCAATTTATACTTGCGTTAATACAACTTTCGTAAAGGCTCCATTTTATTTGAAACATTTGTGTAGTCCAGAAAGTTCCTTGGATCTGTGTTTAGTCCAGGAGATTCCTTGGGTCTGTGTTTATTTTGTATTATTATTTAATTTATTTTTAAATTGTGAATAGTTGTGATGTGCGATTGTGGTTTGAATGCATGAGTTATTGTGTTGATACATCGTTATTTTTCATTAATAATTTATTTCATAAATTTACATCATCTTTCACATATTGTGTTTGTGTTGTTCATTTAATTAATCCATTTAATTTAATTAATCCATTTAATCCATTTCATTTAATCCACCAACCACTCGGTAACAATTCTGTTACATAACCTGCATTTTCATTTTCATGTAATGTCGATACTACATCTACACGAAAAATGTGTTTATAACCATCAAGAATAAGATTGATGTTATCTCATTTAATAGACACATTTTTGGGCATGAATATACCTTTCCAAAATATAGAGCTATGTAACGATGAAATTATTTACCATTACTGTATATCATTCACTAAAATATATATTTACAGCAATCAACAAGAATGTTTTCAGAAGGAAAGATCTTGAAGATTATGCAGCTTCGCCTTCTCTGAGTTATTGAGAAAACATTTATATTTTCATCAGGGGCCCTGAGTGGCCAAGTGGTCTAAAGCGCTGTCCGTTACGGACCACTGCCATCTCACCTCTGTCTGCATTTGTTCGAGTCTAAGATTCGGCAAATGTAGTTATGTGAGAAAGCTTGCCAGTAGCTTCTCGTGGGTCGGTGGTTCTTTCCGGGCTTTGTCCGGTTTCTTCCTCCACCATTAATACTGGCCGCCATGTATAGCCTATATTGTGCTGAAAAATGGCGTTAAACCATTAAAAAAAAAATATATTTTCATTACTTTGTTTCACATTTACTGAAATAACTGGCATAGTAACTGCCATGGCAATGGTTGATATCAACTAATATGCCACTTTAAGTTGTATGGCTGTCAGTTTATGCCAAGATAAATGTTATTTTCTGCCAAGCAACCCTGTCAACAAAAAATTACCTTAATGTTTGGAGAAAGTTTAGAATATTCACATTCACTCTATGCAAATGTACTTGACAATGAACTAATTAAAAAAGTAGTTAGCTTTATTACATAAATAAGCATGAAATATAAAACCTCACAGGTGAAATAAATATATTTTTCATTTTTATACTTTGACTTGTGTACAATATATCCTTATATTTTGATATGGGAAAAGAATCAAATAATCATGCTCTATTACAAGTATGCGTGTTTGTGTGTTACAGAAGATGTACCTGCAACAACATAGACTAGGACTGTATTACATTTCAGTCATGGAAATTAATTTTTTTTATAAATTTGACAAGACATCATTTACATCAATCTTAAATAATTTCCCCTTACATCTTTAACAACAATGATAAAACCTCCTTGATACATTGGTAAATAAGATTGGCTTTATTTTAGTATGGTTCAATAGTTCCTAAAATGTCAGAATTTTTATTTACTATGTCATATTAGGTAAACCGAGTGCGACTTCTCATTTAAGTCACTTTTATGATCTATAAAAGCAAGGCAAATTTGTGAAAATTGTGTGTGTGTGTGTGTGTGTGTGTGTGTGTGTGTTGAAGAGTGTGTTCGATCTTCTAAGCTTCGATTTTGGAGTATGTCTGGTACATAATTTTAAAAAAAGTTTTCTTTTCGTAACATAAATATCGGACATATTCTACCTAATGGTACCAATGCAACAATATATTTTAACTTGGCCACATAATGAAATATACCTGGTATTAATGTAGGAAAAGAAAAACTATTCAATATATCTGTGCAATTCATTCTTTTTATACTCAAAATGGTAATAAAAGATTTTCAATATTTTCGCTGCAAGTTTTTACATAATTTGCAAACAATACTTGGTTATCAAATAACATAACAACATTGCCTTTCTTTGTACAAAATATAATAAGTATAAATATAATTACGCAACCCATGTTCAAATTACGTTTATTATTTCATCAGTGTTGAATAGTTTACGAACCAAAATAGAAAGTGTATTTCCAATAAAGTGTTACTTTCATATCCCAGCGCACATGTTCATAGCTTTTACTGAAACTGAAATCGAATACTAAACTTATGGAGCGAGTGATATAAGCACATTAGTTGTCCACTCTGTCCTGGATTAGCATCGAAAGATTACCCGTCGATGTGTGAACCTTGAAAAGGCTTCCACGACGGGGTCCTGGTAATTTCTCTGCAGCATTTTTTGTTTTGTTTGGATTATGTTCTGACATTCCATGTGTATCCGTTTTTGTGATCCAAGGAGGAGGACGTGGTGGTGAAGGACGAGGAGGAGGTAGTTGATGCTGCCCTTCTTTGGGTCTTACATCAGTAAAACGTGTTTGCTGGTAAAGCGGCTGATATTTCTGCTCTTTCTGGGAAGAAGAATGAAAAGAGAGTTGATGATGTTCAGGAGGTGGATCTGAACGAAAAGTCAGAGATGTAGGTGGCGGAGGAGGTGTTTGTTGTGGAGTACTAAAAGTAGGAGGAGGGGACGGCGTATTTGAAGATATTGGTTGACGACCTGACACAATAGACTCACAGGAGAATTTCAATACATCCAAATCCTTGTTCATGTCATTATGATGCCTGGGACTTTCCTGTACATTTGTGTGATCCTGCTTGTGATCTATCATATATTGCGGGGGATACACTACAGCAGTAGGTACTGAAACAATCGAATGGAAAGAAATGTTTTCATCTAGATTTGAATGGTCTCTTTGCATCATCTCTCCAAAGTGACTGGAAGCATTCGGACGACCAAGGTCTGTATGATTAGCATTGTAAAAGTTCTCATATAGAGGTGTGTCCTCATTTTTTTCATTGTCATAAGCACCTGCTTCCTCCCTTTCACGAAGATATCGCTCAACCTCTTCATCGTGATAGATATGTTCTTCATCAACATCAATCAATTCATACAACTTGTCTTCTCTATTTGGTAGGTTCTCATAAAGCGGTTCCTCTAAAGGAACGCTGGTTACTCGACCATCAGTTCTTGTTTGCACATTTTGGTACAAAGGGTCATGCACATATTTAGAGTTGCCTGATTCGCCAGTTGGATCATTTGTATATTCTCTATGTTCCTTACCTTCCACTGGGACATTATCCACAGGTAAAATGACTGGAGACAGAGTATCATCAAAGTCGTCAAAAGAGGAATCAAAAGAATCTCCATGATCCTGAACATCTGCCGGAAGGAGAAACTGAATTTCTGCTTTTCCTGTCTGTTTTTCAAGACTCTTCTCTGAAAAATAAATTATTATCAGTTGCGTTTTGCTTAAACTCATTTATGACGAGCCAATCTGTGTTAACATAAATCAAAATCTCCAATGTGCGTTTTTCTTGTGCTAAAATTTTTCAAGATGGATCATCAGAGGCATGCAAAGAACAGACCTTGCACTTTTGATGATGTTGGACCTTTTTGGTACACAAAGCTTAGAAAAATATCCAAAAACCAATGAAAACTTTTGTAATGTTTTTTAGATACCACATAAATTTAGCAACAGGTTAGTAAATGCTGGTTCTTTTTCAGGTATAAAATAAGTTCAATAAGATTCAGGCTCAAAACAAACTATTCAGACAGGTACCATTCCTTGCTAACATCATCTTTAGATAAATTAAAACAAAATTTTATTGTACATGGAGACGTTTCCTATTAAAATCATTAGGTCTGTGTGCTCTTTGATTATGTTTGTAATGGACATTAAAAAAATGTGTACATGTTTTGTAGTTATACGCCCTATTTATTCATCTCTTGCAAATTGAATGTCAAAGCTGTTTACTTGTAGAATTCATGACTTCATTTAATTTGTTCTAGATGGCTCATTTCTGCCTTAACATCATGTGCCATTCATTGTTTCTTCAACAGAAGAATGACTCATTCGGAAGATGTTATTATAGGCAATGTTCATACTGCTCTGCTTGTACTTTGAACAAAACAATGCTTGTTGGTTTGGAAAACAATTGCTTACAACTACACACAAAATTAAAATATACTATTTCAGCAATGTTTAGCATGTGTTGTTTGAATGATATAAAGCGTTCAGAAATCAAATGCAAGATTTTAAACTTGGTCCATCCACAAGCGTAACAACTGAGTCGTTCACCTTTCTTGGAGGATCCTCTTTTTGATTGCTGCCAGATGTGTGGAATCGATAATATATCTTTTGGTCTCGTACAGTTACAACTACATAGGTATCCAATCGCTGGTGCCTCGGGGTTGTCTGCAGAAAGTGATTGAGATATGGACGTCTGCAGGATGCGTGTCAATGCTATCAGAATTACCTGGAGAAATAAAATATGATAAGGGGTTATTTCATTACCTGAACATCTGACATCCGAAAGCAGATTTAATTTTGTAGCAGACAAAGACACAGACAATACTCTGTGTATTTATAAGGTTCAAACCCATTTCCAATAAAAGTAATCAAAATGCAAGAGTACAGCAGTGAATACATTATTGTATTTGGAAGTACGAATTAGTTCGCTAGGATTTTTTTAAAGATGAAAGATGATGATAGTAGAAAAGACAGGAATGGAGAAAAAAAGGTCTTTCACTAAGCAAAATTAAAAGATACATCTGAATAAATTAAAAAGTTTTATAACAGTTAAAGTACATAAATCAGTTTATATTGAAATTGTTTAGGAATCATGCAATCATACCTTTTTGGCACATTTTTCGTGTATTTACATAAATGTATTTAATATTTTTATGTATATCAGTAAATAATAAAAATATTGTTTGTACGGTCTTAAAGTTGAAATGGATGTAAAATATATTTTTTAAAACAGTAAAGTTTCATTTCTAAACTCAATTCCTGAAATTGCCTTAAAAGTCTGTACACACTGGCATTACTAAAACTAATGGCTCTCTGCGTCTTCATGCAAAATGCAAAACAAATTACAGAAGGATGACAACTATTTTACACTGGGGAAAAACATTTTGACATTTTGTATGAGCTTTAGTTTCAATTTCCATTTTATTTATTTGCTTATGATATACACTTTTGAATGGTCTATCTTTGTGATGATATGTATAAAATATTTGATAATATCCATTCTCTTTTTAAAAAAATAAAAAATAATCCATTAGGAAGCAAGCAATTGATATGTGACATTTAAGGAATATGGTGTTTAGTATCCCACATTTAAATCTTTCATGAAATTAGTGTGTAGTATCTCATTATTTTAGATCTTTGATGTGTTATATCATTGTTTTTGACATATTTCATCAAATCATTGTGTAGTAATAGTATCCCATGTTTTTGTTTTACATCTTTCATGAAACCAGTGTGTAGTGTCCATATTTTTGACATGTTTCATGAAATCGGTGTGTAGTATCCCATGTTGTGTGTGTGTGTGTGTGTGTGTGTGTGTGTGTTTACATCTTTCATGACCGGTGTGTAGTGTCCATATTTTTGACATGTTGATTGAAATCAGTGTGTAGTATCTCGTGAGTTTGACATCTATCATGAAATCGGTATGTAGTGTTCCATATTTTTTGCGTTTAATATCCACTCTGTATCAGTGGCGTAGCGAGGGTGTTGGGCGTCCGGTGTAAGGTTAATATTTTTCGCCGCCCCTCAGCGTAGCGGAGAGTATTTGGCGCCCGAGGTGACTGGATAGGTACGCGTGACCCAGATTCAGTGTGAACCAGAGTTAATCTCAATCATCCAGACATCCTAGCACGGACTTGGTTGTTCTTCTTCCAGCTTCCCCACCCCACTCCCTTAGCTACGCCACTGCTCTGTGTTACACAATAATCGAATAGAGTTTATTATGTTAGTTCCGAAGCAAACGGAATTCTAAACATTTAAACAAGATAATTCCTATTAAGGTAAAAATCCTTTTTCAGAATCAGTAGATTAGATTAATCTGGGCTTCGCAGAATATGCAAAGAATAGTAATCAGGGATCTCTTCAAGCAACATTTATTATAGCATACAAGAATTATCAAATACTAATGCCAATGTATTTTGAATTGAATGGATTTTTTGCAATATGATTGGATATTAACGACTGCTTGCTACTTGCGTGGACTTTTTGGACACTGGTAAATTCCGAGACTACTTACCGTTTCTAACACTATTTGCACAGGAAACTAACATTGAAGACATGGCAAAGTAAAACTAATACTTTTTCTTTTAATTTGAAACTCTGCAAATAATGTAGAGTTGAGCGGTGTTACAGGTTACCAGTTTAGCTAGCCTATGTATTTTTTCAAGGTGGTATGTGTCACGATTGTTTACGTTTCCGAGTGTGCGGATGTTCATGAATATTTTGTATTACAAATTTTTTTCTTATCATGATAAATGAACTATAATTTTACGATATAATTGTATTTGTAGATAATTGATTCCAATATATTAACCTTTGGCGGCCAAATGGGATGTTGTGAAAGATAATTGAGCCCAATCCAACTTTTTTAAAACTTTCAGAATAAGACACGAGTCACTCAAAGAAACTGAAAATTTACAGGAATCTACGGCAAATCGGTCTTATCTCCCTTTTAGCCTTCCTAGCTGCAGAGTATTTAAACTATTTCTAATATTCTTCAGAAACTCCAAGATAACAAATTTGGGTTTAAAAAATATTCATGTTCTAGTTTCTATACTTTCAACGAACCTGTCAGTACAGGGTAAGCTTTGAGGTCATGGCGTTTGACATTGTGTGTTCTATAATCAATAGCAGGTAACTAAATGTGTTGTCTCAGACACTGGAAAGATATAGCCTTTCATTAATTTTAGTTAAATCGATAAATAATATGTTTTGGAAGAATTACCGGTAAACAAAAAAAGCTACTGAACTCGCAGTTCTATTTTGGGTTCACACATCTTTCAGATTTATCTGCATACTAGTTAAGAAACGTCTTAGCATCTTAGCAAAATACAAACACTCCATGTAACATGTAAAATTTTAAAGACCTATAGTTATGCGGATTTCAGTTTCGAACATAAAGGTAACCAACCGACACTGGATAAAGTTGGCCAGTGTTCTAAATCTATGGTAGTAAAAAAAAAATCTTCAATATGTATCAAACTCGAGAACAAAATTTGTCTCACTTGTTTCAAGCTAAAATGGTAACTATTTAAGGAGACAATTAAAGTATAGGAGGCAAACCGAATCATCGTATTACAGCTAAAATGCACTTTGATATGTTTGTATTTTTCTCTCTGTGTGTGTTCTTCTTTTCGTTCAGTTTTATATATAAGATGCATACATTCGATGCTACAATCTCTCGGTAAGCATTTAGCTTAATGCCAAATTTTTACTTAGACATTTTTTGACAATGTGGGAACTTTAAATCGATTAATCAGTGTATTCAGTCTAGGAGAAAAAAACAAGAAAAGAAATAGCATAAATTGGTAACAAAGTCAAGAACCAAATACTGTGTATTACATCTCGTGCAACATGTGTGACAAAGTTAACCGATACTGAATAAGGTCAGTCAGTGTACTATGCTAAATCTATGGTAGCAAATGAATTTTCAATTTGCAACAAACTCAAGAACCAAATTTGTCTCACTTGTATCAAGCGAAATGTTATGGCAAACGTTCACTGAGACAATTAAAGACAGCTAATTTTTAAATAGTAAATAACTGAGAGTTGGCAAATAGATAAATGGTATTGAATAGTATAAAAATGCATGTGTGTGATTATAGATAACTGATTGTTGAAAGGGTGACAACTCGATATTAGTAGATCACAAAGAATCGGACAGTAGATAACTGATTTTTTACTAATAGGTCACTGGGTATCATTCAATTAGTGTAGTTTTAACATTAAATTTCCAGTTAGACAGCCCCATAATGTTAATCTTTTAACATATTATTCCCACTTACCCCATGATGCCTCTAATGCAATTTTCCGTCTTGTCCCCAGACATCTGCATCACGTTAATCCCGTGATCTCTTTTAATACAGAATTTCCCATCTTGTCTCCAGAATTTATGTCAGCGTAGTAATTTACAGAAAAGTCTTATAGTTTGTTTACCGGAAATTTCTTGGCCAAAAAAAAAAAGAAAAGAAACCGCAACATACCGGTAATCGAATCACCTTATTTTTATCTGCTGTTGTACAACAGACCAAGAGGTTGTATGCAATAAAAAAAATAGTTGGTTGCCTCCGCAACTTCTTTGTCATAAATAGCCTCAGATGGTCCCTGGCCACGGATCGGCATAGATTTTAAGGTACGATCCGTAAAATTTACGAATGGGTGTAACTTCCAGTGTTTTGCGCATGCTCAGTTTGAAAAACTTCAAATCTGAAGCAACACTTTATAGAGGCAAAGAACCCACATGTGTCAATGATTTGATCGACCAAGAATGAAACTAAAATGCACGATCATCAGCATTGATGTCTCAAGGACTGGATCCTTTACAACTGATGAAATACAACATCATCATTGAACATTACATTCATTAGATCACATAGTTTTTTTTTCTCTCAACATAATTAGCTTTAAATTTCAGCTGCTGGAAACAATTTGTCAAAGTATATGAAAAGATCGGAGTCACTTAGATAAGAAAACCACCTGAAATAAAAAGCTGCTACTTTTCTGTCTTTGGTGCACTACATTGTTTTTTAAACTTATTTTCAAAATAAAAAGCAAGACAAACAGCACAAGCAAGAACTAACCTCGTCTGATTTCGACCACCACCACCACAATACCACCCGCGTTGTTCCGTTATTTCCTAGAATATTTCACAATAACGATGGAATGATTCAAAGAATGCCTGTATCCAGCCTCCCCCACCCCCAAAAAACAAGTGTGGTGCCACTTTTCCTGACCTTATGTTTGGGGTCCGGTACCCCATGAAGGGTCCAGTGACTAGGCCCCGCAGGAGCTCAAGTGATCAAATGCCCGAAACCCTTGGAAAAACTTTCAATTGCAGGACGATTTTCGTGTTTAAGTGTTTATAATTAACTCAAGCACTTCGACTGATCGTTGCTACTGTCTGACACAAAACCACTGCAAGGACAGTCTGAAGAATTCCACATGCTTTTGACGCATGACAGAGGTTCATCAATGGTGTGTTTATTGTCTAAAAGGTATATGATATCTAACCAAAATAGTACCTGAAAGAAAGAAAGACAGATGACGATGGCTCCAGCTCTCATTAATACCCATTCGCCGTAATATTCCATCAAGGTAATTGCACACCCTTTTGTATTGATGGTCATTGATGCACGATAGTCGTAGTTGTAGTGCAGATCATTATCGTGCACATGGTGATGAATACACGGACGCATCGATGTGGGGCTGCAACAGCTGAAGGGAACATCATCACTAATAAAGCCGTCATCAAATCCAGACGTCCTGAAAAAATGGTGAGTATTATGAGTTGGATATAGCGCGCAAAAAAATCGCATTTTCAGTTTTGTATTTTGCCATTGTTCTTTCAAATTAAGAATTGAATTGTACATTGGTTTAAATGGCAATTATTCACTTTATTTGGATCCTATTACATCCGTATTACTTTGGAAAGTGGTTACTTACCCGCCCCGAGGAATGCATTAAGATAAAAGTCGATGTTAACGTAAGTGTACATTTTTGCCTGCAGAATTAAGGGGAGAGGGGGGTAAGTATGAAGTGGCCAGCTTTTATCCTATTGTATTCTGTTTGGTTTAAAACGCAAATAAGTTGACAATGTTAGGGACCCCTCCCCCCCCCCCCGGCGATAATTAGGTTAGAAATTATTAGTTGATGAATTTAATGACTACGTTTTGTAATTTTTAAAAAAAAAATAATTTATGTTCTTCGTATTTAAAAGTGGTATGTGAATACCGTAAAATCTATGTTGGGGATTACACCGAGACAAGGAAATCAGTTAAGGAGTATATTATTTGTCTCTCCACTTGGTATAGCCTCATCGGGTGACAAATAATGTAACGACGCAATTGGAATTTCATTGTTCTGGTAAAAACACCGACATAGATTATTTTTCTCATCCATTTTTTTTTTTTTTGGGGGGGGGGGACGTCCATTAATTATGTCAAAAAATTGTATGCAATCCCCTCTCCCGTCAACTACTGTCAAACTTTCAGTAAACCCCCCCCCCCCATAAAATTATGTCTAAAAATTGTACACACCCACCCACCCCAACTTACAATATTTTATACGGCTGGCGTTTATGCTAAAAATAGAATTATGGAAATCAAAAGGTCTACAAATAATTTTTAATACATTTTTTAAACCTTGTTTAACAGATTCAAATTGACTATAACACTTTGAATTCATGAAAAAATCGAGACTTTATATTCTAGATCATCCTCCCATGGGGAAGCCAAATGTTCCTAAATTGTTATAATGGGCATAATTGTTGTAGAGCTTAACGCCATTAATCAGCACACGATAGACTGACTATACATGGCGGCCAGATTTATTGGTGGAGGAAGAACTCGGGAAAACCCCTGGAAACAACCACCGACCCACGAGAAGCTACTGGCAAGCTTTTTCACATAACTACATGAACCGAATCTTAGACTCGAACCCAAGCAGAGGTGAGATGGCAGTGATCCGTAACGGAGAGCGCTTTAGACCACTCGGGGCCCCTTAATGGGTATAGTGGCAGATTCATTAATTTCTTGTGGAACTGATACAACCGACAAGTCAACAGCATCTTCATCTTAAATTTCCTATTTATATTTTTATTTTATTAAATTTATTGTAAAAAATAACATTATTACGTCAATTTATCTTGAACTCCCCAATTCCCCATGTCAACAATTGTCAAACTTTTTCAACCACCCACCCCCTACATTTAGTTGACATAAGTAATGAACGACCCCTTTCCAACTAAATTAAAATAACCCAGCACCGTTTCAGTTTAGTTAGCAGATTCCACAAACAGTATTCATAAGGTACTATTAATGCTTCTCGCTCTATATAAAGGTCATCGGGTTTTGTACTCTTATATGAAAATCTGAATAATTATCTAAATGGAATCTATCTATAAATGCCGCTCTTAGAAAAGAAGAGCAAAAAAAGTGTGTGTGTGTGTGTGTGTGTGTGTGTGTGTTTGTGGGGTATAATTGATGTGTGTTGGAGTATTGCACAATGAGCGTCTCGCCTGAGTCACGTGCTTTTTTTTCCAACCGCGCGTTACGAATGTGTTAATGAGGGCAGTGGGGTGACCTATCGACACTAAGTGAACAAGTTTTATGCATGAGAAAATAGAAACATAAATTATTTGATATTATTTCTGTAGTATTGCTTTTAATCGATTCATGTAGTATAAAATAGACAATAAATAATTAACATCTTTATCACGTTTTAGTGTTAAGTTTCATTAGTTCTAATTTGGGAAACGGTCAATGTATGGTAGACAACGGTACGATACAGTACAGTACAATATCTTTACTGGGTTCGGTTCTAACGAACCATGTA
The DNA here is from genome assembly GCA_029339505.1 of Unio delphinus. Taxonomy (NCBI): domain Eukaryota; kingdom Metazoa; phylum Mollusca; class Bivalvia; order Unionida; family Unionidae; genus Unio; species Unio delphinus. The sequence continues at coordinate 1,679,977 of JAQISU010001243.1, read as the reverse complement.
GTGACATCAGGAAATTTCTAAATTCATGACTTTCTTGGAAATTTTTATTTTCTGTCGTGGAAATAAGGCAAGTGTTGTTATTAAAATACCCATTACCTAATGGAAAATAACCTTCTAGAAAGTTTTTAATGTTTACAAAAACACATCTACAATTAGTAGTCTGTTGCTAAAATTATAATATGTAACCTGAGCAATGTCAGGTATACCCGGTAGGGGAATCACAATAATCTAGACCCAGACCCAAACATAAACATATTTACTGATATTAATAATGAGCCTGATAATAAACCCATATGCATAGATACTATTTAGCTATGAATTAATTGTTTACAGAATACGGAATGGCACGGTAGCCGGATTTGTCTGAGTATGAAGGTACAAAAACGTACATTGACACTTTTACCTATATCTGCCTTCCCTATCTCTAGCCTATGACAGTTGATTGTAAGGATGTTTAAAAAAAAAGTATATTTTTGAAAATATGTTCCGAATTAAGCGACTTAGGTTTATGGTTATTTGTTTGATTTCGGAAGTCCGTTCCTGGGAGATATTCCTCAGACCGAAATACTTAGCCAATTACTAGGAAGAAATGTCACGGAGTGAAGTGCTAAAGAGTTTCCATGATGCATGCGGATTATTTATGCTGGATTCAGGTCAGAGCTGCACGAGTGACCCAGGAGTTCAATAGTCCCTATTAAAAGCTAGTTGTATACATTGATTGTGTGGCTCCAGAGGCTGTATTTATGATTGGATACTGGTAAATTACACAATAAAATCAACGAGAAGAAACTGTTCCGTTGACTGCAGGAGCCGTTTATTGTTGACATGATGGTAAATGTTATCATGCAAAGTTACAGGCGAAATGTGGCTTAAATCCATGAGTTGAATGGCCTAAGGTGGCGTAGTAAAAATAGTTATCTGTCTTGGTTGAATACTAAGATTTATGGTGTAAAATGCTAACGGTGCGTTATGGAAAGTTAATGCCGAGAAACCCTGCAGTTGTGCTGTTGATAGAGAATTGAGAGAACTGTGGTCTTGTATTAGAGTAGAATTATTTATAGAATTGCCACATTGGACTTTCCAGTTTATAACTAGTTGTACAACATAGAAGTCTTTGGAATGGTGGTGGTGGCGGGGGGGGGGGGAGAGAACTTATGACTTCTAGCGGAATCGCTCCAGAGTTTTACATCGCCCGGTCAAATAAACCCTTTGGATTGTTTACAATGGTTTTCTCTTCGCTTTGGATACGCTGGCTATCCAGTTATGTCAAGAAATAGATAGCTGTCTGACTGTCTGCAGGAACAACCGAGTTTGATTGCCGCTCAATAACACGAGACGACGAAAAGAAGAAGAACGCAACTTTTCATGTATATCTAAAACCATTCCCGTTTTATCATAATCATAAGCGGTCTTAAGAAGATATACAACTTAGAAAGACACAAACACACATACACTCACATCATAGTTTTAAGCTCGTAATCAAATGTAAGACTGAAACTGACATCACCTTAATGACTGTAACTTTACATCGTTTAAATAGTCCTCGTGTATCCATGCTGTCCGGAACCAATCTGTGTACGCAACGCTTCCACAGCAACTGAATTCTATCTGAAGAACATCCATCTCTTCTTTGACGTTAACATCATCCTTGTAATCCTTCATATTAGTTAAAATCCCTCTCTTGAATGACTTATCAAGCTCCGTAACATGTGAATAACACAGAACACCTGAAACCAGCTCTAATAAAAAGATTACAGTGGAAACGATCATGGCTGGGAGAAGGTACCTGGACCAAAGCCGTCTTCTTACAGGATTGTGATTGGTCCAGCAGATTTTGCCACAAACAAGATGAGCGACAACACTAGTGGCGCCAATGGATAGCAAAAGGGCTGGCAAAACGGCGCCATTGTAGTTTTCTATAAATCTGATTTTGTTTCGGATGCTACTTTCAATTAAGACTCCAAGGGCCAAAACTGTGAAAGAAGGAATGAGACAAACACAATGTAGCACACCTATTGATTTTGCTAAATATCCTCGAATCTTTTCAGAGATCACAATGGGTGGCACATACATCATCTACTAGCATATTGTACACTACATGGAAGAAAGTGACGTCCTTTGCACTGTTTGCAATGCGTATGGAAACTTCTTGGTGGTTGTGGTTTCGCATTTACGGTGACGTCATGCATGGCGTAATATAAGCAAATGACGTCAGGTGTGTCATAGGGTAAAAGTTAAAGTGAATTCAATTTGGCTGGTTGTTATTTTATTTTCTATTTAATTGTAAAGAAATATAGGGAATAATTACAAGAACAAATTGTATCAACGAGACTTTTACTGTGAAAAGATTAAACTTTTAACATCTAAAAATTAAACTTTTTGTGTAGGCACTATGATAAGCATCAATGAACATAATATGACGTGATGGTGGGAAGTTATTATATTGTATTACCTAATTAAATGTCTTATTTGTAGATCATTTATTTGTTTTACGCTGATTTTTTTCCCCTCAATATATTTCCCTGAAGTTAAACAGAATTTACGGCTAATATTTACATGTGTGGGGAAAATTAATGATGATCAAGTGCCAGAAGAGCTAACTCGCACGTATTTTACATTTACCACTCTTTGCGAAATGAACGAGTCTCTACGTGTGTCTGTGTGTATGATCTGGATTTTTAACGTAGCTTTTTTAAAAAAAATTCTGCCATATCGCTACAATGTCTGCAGCATAATAGTTTATAGTGACATCTAGCACTGGGGCATCATGCCGGAGGCATGTAGCATCATGTCCCATCCTGTCACATTATCCTGCTTTTAAAACGTACGACAGCTGTTAGCAAATTTCTAACCGAAATCAGAACAAACTCCGTATTAGCTATAGCATTTCGATTTTTTTCAACCATATATATATATATATATATATATATATATATATATATATATATATATATATATATATATATATATATATATATATATATATATATATATATATAGACTGATGAGTCTTTGTCAAAGGCTTTTACAAAACATAGACAAGACAACAAGACAAACAAATAAAACAGAAAAACGGTTATGTTTTCAAAACTTTACATGGCTGTTTCTACAGGAATTAAACATTTAAATTTATATTTTTGCAACATGCTGCGGAATCTGGAAAATATTTTATATTGACCTAGAAATCGATGATCCATTACGACATCTGTTATTTTATGTAAATTTATGTAAGCGCATATTATATCCAGGATATTTCATTGTTATAGTAGTAATTATATGCTATTAAGCAAATTGAGAGTTATGTTTTAAATTTTCTTATTTGTGCATGGCTGTCTTTTTCTAGTCTTCTTGGTTTAAACCGATTTGTTTCAATTTTCAAAGCCAGCTTATCCAGTAAGATTCCTTTTCTTTCCAGGTTTCAGAACTCTAAACTAATAAAATGCAGTCATTTTTATAAGTCGTATCTCACAGCTGTTATGGCTGCTATGAGCTGAAAATTGACGTCCCAATTTTATTCTGAAATGAAGCCCTATACTGTCCACAGCTTAAATCAATCAACTATACTTGTACAGCCATCAGTAAACTGATTGCTACATACAATTGGTAAACACCGAAGAGGCTTAATGATATATTTAATTTATTGACCATATGTTATGTCAAAAAGCGTGGACATTTGATCCCAGTTTATTTATTTAATTATAAACATCCCCGTCGGCGACTAGCTAACACAGACATTGTTTATACAATTGCTGGTTACAATATGGTCACGCTACAGTCGACTCCACTTAACTGCATATCGGTTAACTGCACACGCCGGATAACTGCACGTAGTCATGCCGGTCCCGTTTTTCTTAATGCTTTTCAATGGGAACAAACTTCGGATAACTGCACTTCGCTTAAATGCACACTCCCGATAATAGCACGATAAAATTCTGCCCGTGGCAGAATATTCAATACAATTTTACTCCGGTTAACTGCACAATGTATATTCATGATCAGTTATTGCCAGTCCACTACTATAGCGCTTCAATTAAGCCGACAATTAAAATGGTAAATGCTACATTGTAAATGATTGACGTGTAAAGGACTCCTTAGGTGGTATATACATGTGTATCCGCGCCCACTAGGGAGCAATAGCGTGGGAAAAATCATAGTTCAGCATGGGAAACATAGCTCTAAACCGTTCGGGTTTGAATGATTTCAATCCAAAAAATGGATGGTTGGAAAGATGGAAAATGCGCAACGGAATTCAATTTAAACAACACGGCGAAAAACAGTATGCAGACGACTTTGGAGCTGGACGCTTTTTCTGTCGGAGATGACCCATTGATATCTGACAGCAGTTTTCGAATAACAAGCGATCTATATGATTTCCTGAAATTCGCTATAATTCCTTGATTCAGTGGTTGAATCAGTGAAATTGTGTTCGGAGGAAGAAAAACAAGCTTAACATTTAAGTAAAAGTTGAAAGAGTTGATTCTAATCATTGTTTAAATTTATTTTTCACATATATTCGTGCCGTGCTGATTTAAAGCTGTACAGTACCGTACATCGGTTAACTGCACACTCCGGTTAACTGCACAGTCTTGAGACGGGCCCGAGGGTGTGCAGTTAACCGGAGTCGACTGTACTTCGTTTTTCCACACACACACACATGATCACATTATCATTATTGTGTGCAATTAATCCAATTAAGCCCGTTCTGATTAAAGTATGAAACAGACGGTGATAATCAGATGTGACAATTAGAGCGGCATTTACCAAACAGTCATTGTGATAAATATAGTGGGAGACACTTTTTTAACATTCTTAAAATGATTGCTATTTACGTATACTGTGCGAACCATGGTCATGCCTTTCAACAGGCAAATGGTAACAGATCGTGTAATTCAGGTGTGAATTTAAAAGTATATATTTGCTCATTTTTGTTATATCTCTAATTAAATTATATTTGCTCTAAATGCAATACATTATGTACTATTATTTATTATAATTGTGAAATAATTCGTTCTGCTTCATGGCGAGAATGTGCAGTATAATATAAATAAGAATTAACAACAATTTTCATCAATTTTGTGAACGATTAAAAGCCGTAAATAATCACGTTAAATAATGTACGCCTTTCAGAAGCAAGCAGAGACCAATATCGACGCTGGTAGAGAAACACCCGATAATTTCACTACTGTGCAAGGATTTTCGCTTGATGACAGATACGTCATTCAGCACTCTAGCAGCATTACAGCAGACGGACGACAGCTGAAATTCTGTGACAGAGCAGTCAGCCGTGACGATTCAGACGAACAACAGCGTTGCAAAAAAGGACTTTTTGGATGATGACACTTGCATTGTCTCTCAGGAAAACTATCCCAGCGTCCCAGAAGGTAAGTTATATAGCTGGGCTCGAAATTAGCGGTAGTCCACTATTTCCGTCGGGCTAGTAACTTTCATAATTTTAATAGTCCGACGGGCTAGTAAGTTTTTGGTTATCAACAGTCAGCGTTTGTTTACTCAATACCCTAATAAAGACGTGACTTCGGCCGATGTTCTTTAGAATCAACGCAGTGACCGTTGTAAACACAGTCATAAAATATTAGCATGTGAAGATGAAGTCAATTTCTGCCTCGGAAATGTGTTTCTATTACAAGAAGCCATCTGATTATGTGCGTTTCACATAACAGCGCCAATTTAGGTCCCGTCATTAACAACGGAAGTTAGGAAATTGATCCGTATGAATCTGATAGCGAATTAAATGGTATCACGCTTTATTCACGCGACCACAGTAACAAATTACGAAACGTTACACCACACAAAATAACATAGCATCAACTATTCAATGAAATTAGTTTACATGTTTGTTTCTTGAAGGTTTTTTTTTTTTTGGTGCTTGCTACGAGTCACAAACGGGTAACTCATATTTTACGTTTGCATCGAAATAATTAGAAGAATTAGATCAATTTATTATGATAACTGTAACATTACTGACACATCATTTTCCAAGCAACAACTTTATCTATGATAATAAGAATAGCTTTTATATTTTCCCCCGAAAAACGATTGAACAAATAATTGAATACACGTGGAGATATCCAAGCATTTGATGGGAATTAAAATCTCACATGGGCATCTAAGATTGAAAATATTCACGCTTATTATTAATTTCAACAATACACTGAGGTTCGATTAATTAGAAACAATTACCAAACATATGTTATTAATGATAAGACCGTAATTGGAGCTGTTAACTACCACAGGTGTTCAATGCACTCTTGATGTGAAGTGGGAAAAAAATCTAAAGAAACAAATCATACAGAGTGACAAAAATACCTTAGAAAAATATCTCAGGAATATTTTTGGTATTTTTGTCGCTATGTATGATTTTGTTTCCTTTGATTATTGTTTTCTTTTTCATTCACATCAAGCTCGCGTCGAGCACCCGAGTTAAATACAACGCGCCGAGTCAGCTGGCTTCGTTTGATGGGAGCACACATTTTCCAAGTTGAAACTAACATTATCTTTTGATAATATTTTATAACAGTGTTTACTTTAGCCACTGCTTTGATCCTGCAGAACATCCGCTTAAGTCAAGTCTTTATTAGGGAGAAGCCATTTGATGGAAGGGGTGGAGTGGGGGCAAAGGCACATGCTTTTAAACGGGTTTTAAAAGAAGGTGTTCAGCCTCCGGAAAAAAAGCAAAATTCATTGTTATCTTGCAGTTACAAATACATCTATGCTTTGACTTGGCCCACAGCTGTACAATCATACGCTGCTGACTGCAAGAATATTCTGGCATTGATTGACCTCATCCTGACAATCCCAGCCCACTCTGCTGATGCTGAAAGGGGTTTCTCGGAGATGAAAGTGGTGAAGAGTGACTGGAGATCTTGTTTGCGACCTTGGGTTCTGTCCGACCAACTCTTCATCATGTTTCATACAAACGACATTCCAACATATGATCCATTATCAGCAATACATTTGTGGAATGTTCCAGGGAGACTGGTAAGGAGACCAGAACAAACCCCATATGGACCCAGAGTGCAGGTGGAGGACGAGAAAGGACACCTGGATCCCTTTCTGGAATTGGATCCAGATTATCTTGATAAACAAGAAATGTGAATTTATTGATGATTTAAAGTAGAATTTATACTTATGTACTTCTACATTTTATATGATAATGCTATTAATGAAATCAAATTTTTGTTAATCTCAATACGAGTGTGTGACTGTTTTGGGGACAGGGCTAGTAAATGTTTGGCAGGGCTAGTAAATTTCTCAGTACACTAGTCTTTCTGGCTACCAGGAAATTTGTGTTAAATTCAAAGCCTGTATAATAATCCTTACGCTTTTCTTCTGATAATCGTATACTCATTGTTCCCAAGGTGAAAACAAAGTCATATGGACAATGTTCGTTTGCACACCAGGGCCCGGCGACGTGGAACGAATTGCCCATTGAAATTAGACACAAAGACACAGTGGTCCCTTTTAAGATTGCTCTTAAGACTCACCTGTTTCGACTGCAGGGACAAACTTAGCGACCTAATCATGTTTTGTATCTTATATGTTTTCAGCATGTTTGTTATGTTTTCCAATTTCATTGTTTTTGTCATTTGTTGTTCTGTAGTATAGTCATATCATTATTGATGGTGTAAAGCACTTAGAGCTTCGAAAGATTAGGTGCTATACAAAGTCCTCATTATTATTATTGTTATTATAGTAAACTCTGACTATAATATCTTATTTCTTCCTGTAACGTGCGGGCGCTGCGGGTTATCAAAGTGTTTTTACGACAATATTGCACAAGGCCTGGTCAGAGGTATTGCGCAACTTGGAAACAACACTTGAAGACCGCCTCCCACTAATTGGCGTATCTAGGAGATGATCGCTACGGTGTGATATGCCCGGTCAGTGAGTATAGTAATCTGAGATGGTACTTTGAACAAGACAATACACGAGCCCCCGTAAAGATGAAATATGAATTTAATTGAAAATACAATTAAGAAAAGAATGACACTGTGAATTACACTTTCTCTCTTTCTGAATACACTTAGTTCAGAAAAATACAAATACTGAAGCTTTAAAATAATGGATACATTCAAAGAATCCAAACACTAATGAAAATAAATGAAGTTAACCGTTAATACTGAGAGTAAATTTCATCAAGGAATCGAATGTTCATTTAACATTGGACTGTTGAATGATTCAACATGACCTTTTCCGTCGACTGGTTTTTCTTTTTTTTCCCTGCGTGCGTCCGTCTCCAGCTTGCCCTTTAATTGAACGGGACTTCCACACTCTGACTTCTCGTTTCTTTCCTTTTGACTTCTGGCTGATTCTCACTCTTGCCCAAAATAAACTATTGCCTTTGACTTCTCGCTGAGTCTTACTCTTGCCAAAGTAAACTATTTTTCCTTTCAAAAGAAAAGGGTAAAACGCCCTAAGTGTCTCGTTACTTCAGAGTTGAGATAGTAAGTCCGTTTAAGTCCGTAAGTCGAAAATCAGATCTTACTATCAGTGTTATCATTTATACGGCTAACAATTACTATACAGGTCTTCAGATCAATAGAGCTATACTGCTAATTATCGACATCAGAATTCGGGAAAGTCATATATTCCCGTAAATCATTACGTAAAGTGAGGCAATATAACATAACACACAATCCATATTTACTAATATGATAAATTCAAATTAATGTAACCTTTCCAATCATAAATGTACACGGCGGGTTTTCTACACTACCCATTTGCCTAACTAAGTATACAAGGTAAAAAATGCTAATTCAGAATTCAAAATACATTATTAAATCACTGCAAACCGACTATCCATACAAAATATGAACACATCATGCATCTGTAACAAAGAAACATCTCAAAGTACGTTATTAAATCAATGTAATACTGAACTATTTGTAGCGTAGTATCGATACATTATTCATCTAAGACAAAGATAAACAGCATATACATTACATCGTGATAAAGGTGAATTTGAGTTAGATACCTTTGTGTTTCTGGCGTCTTACAAACGTTCCACATTCACTTCCCTGGAACCACAATTAATTTACGAACGTCTTTCTTTCAAAGACGTACGGAGTCTTCTCCTGTGTTGGAATCAATTATTCTGACCGTCTCTCGCAGAGGTCTTCTTAGACTGACTAACATCGTTTGATACGAAATATATATTTCCCCGATTCTGGGGTCCAACACGCCCCCTTCCCCATGCGTTCGCCCAATCGGAATAAATGCTATTCTTACTGACCTTATGAAAACCGTCTATCAAGATGCCAAAAATGCCACTTAGGATCGAAATGTCACATTATCGTTTGTCTTAATCATTTTTGAAAGCTCTACGTGAGTAATCCCATAATTTTACGTGTCAAACACTCAGTCCGTTTTTAATTATTGTACCAAGCCTGACCAAGTTAAGTAAACATTCTTTCCGTTCAAACCCCTCTCCAAGACAGTTGATTGTCGGCTAGCCTACGAATTAATTACTGGATGTCACTGACGAAAAATTTGGCACTTGACACTTCCAGACATGAGATAACATTAGTGGAAGAAGATGAAGTGTAAGTAGCTACATACGAGGTATTTTATGCGTATACGTACAGTACTTACCCCGTTCGTACAATTACTTTGTATACAGAATTATACATAAAACCAGCTATATTAAAATTATGAATGTTTTTATTCAGTAGACTATTTACACTATACATTTTTCATGTATCGTTACTAAAAACACATTTTTTTAAAACTATTTATTGAAGGTAACTTGTGGAAGATTCCATAACGGATACGGCCAGTGGATTAGAAGCACGGGTCGCATTTGAGGTTGTTGACCAGGGTACGGAAAGAAACAAGAGGAAGCTAATGTCCAGCGATGGGTACAGCTACACATTTAAGAGGGAAATAAAGAGTGGGGTGATGGAGTGGCGATGCGCCGTGAGCGGAAAAGCCAACACATGTCCTGTTCTTGTGAAACAAAAAGGAGAAATTTTTACATACAGCCACCATTCTCATACGCATCCATCGATACTTGGATCTCTCGTGGCGGTCAAAATGAAGTCAAAGGTATGTTTGTTACATTTAATAAACATAATAATAGTACCATTATAATTTAACGCATCATCAATAGCTATAATTGTGTTATTTAACATTGATTATAAATGTATGGTAATTTATACGATGATAACAACTTGATGCATCCTTTTATATATACAAAAATACTAATTTCTGTTGCTTAATTATTTATTTTAGCTAAAGACTTCAGCATTTTGGTGACATGGTCGGATTGGTGCCAGTAATGGTAGATGAGATTCTACATTATTCCAACCCCTAGCAACCAGAACACTCGCGACCAGTATACTCCACGATGGTCAGGAGCACGACAGACAATGCAACCAATTAATCCTCATGACCTATCTTTTGAGGTAATAAGCGTTTCAAATATTATTATTTTGTAATATGAATGTATACATATATAAATAAATATATGATCACTCAGTATGTGCATTTAATATTTTATTTTTCAGCTGGATGAAGACTTCATTGCGTCACAGATTCCTGAAATATTCTTTAGAGTCGATATTACAGTGAACAACAGACGACAACTGATCTTCGCCACTGAGAAACAGTTGGAACTGCTGTCCTCTGATGTAGAACTTTGGTCACAGGAATAAAAAGTATAAAGAATTTATGATATGAAATAAGACAAAGTACTTTATATTTTTAGGAACAATCAATATGATATACAATGTAATGGGGCAAATGAAGAACATTATGTAGAGAAAATGCTTTTTCCCAAAGCAATTCTGTGTTTGCTTTTTGATTCAGTCACTGAAGGGTCATGAATTTAACTCTAATAAAAAGTATATTGGGATATTTTGAAATTTATAATGTGTTCAACATCATAAGTTTTTATAAAAATAAAAATTATCTAACCATACTCTTGAAATTTTTTCTGTGTTCTACATTTTCAGTTGTTAATAGAAACTAAGAGCTGGGTACCATGGAAAATGTTGTACCATTTCTGAACATATGATACAGACCATGGTATACCATTTCTGAACATATGATACAGACCATGGTATACCATTTCTGAACATATGATGCAGACCATGGTATACCACAATTATTATAGGGATCAGAAAATTAATGTTCCGTGGCAGGGGGCTGACATTTTTTTAAAAACAATTTCTGTCAGACAAGAGCTGGGAAAATATTTTGCTCTGATTTATAGCAAAGTAGGACCATATCATAACTATTACATTATCTGAATTAAAATTAATTATTTTGAGATAAAAGAAGAGAAAATATCTCGGCTCTAAAGAATATACAGTTAACTATCCTAATGAACTTTGTAAAATGTATGATAACATTTTCAAGGATCTTATACATGATAGACCAATACAACAAATTATGGGTCAATCATGTAACTTTTTTTCATTGACTGCACTATGCATACAAATTATATTTAGAATATCGACGTTTTTTGTTTAAAAGAATGCAAAAAATCTACATGTCAGCAACTCATTTCAGAAAATTATGCAAGTGATATATCACATTTCTCCAAATTTTTAATAGACTTTTTAGCTAACATGTCAATTGTTAAAAATCTCTTACAGGGCCTTGATTTTGTCATTTGAAAATTCAAGCACTGGCAAGGTTTGTAATGCAATGCATAACCTCTGTGGTTAAAATAACAGAATGTTGTAATCTTACTGTCATACACATGAATCTGCATTTGATAACACTGTCAAATCTGATTCAAATGTAAGAATAGACTAAAATCTGATTCAAATGTAAGAACAGACTAAAATCTGATTCAAATGTAAGAATAGACTAAAATCTGATTCAAATGTAGGAACAGACTAAAATCTGATTCAAATGTAAGAACAGACTAAACTGATTCAAATGTAAGAATAGATTAAAATCTGATTCAAATGTAAGAATAGACTAAAATCTGATTCAAATGTAAGAATAGACTAAATTCTGTTTCAAATGTAAAAATATACTATAATCTGATTCAAATGCTCGTATAATAATCATCAAATGCAAGGCATGTTCAATAAGCACAAATTAAAGATTTACTGATGATATCAATGACCCAAAAACAAATGAAGCTGCTCCAATCTACAGCTAATGTTTTCATACAGTAATCCATCTAACATCAAATCCAAATAATCCACCCTTAACATACCTGAGTTTCTGACAAAAGAATTATATTGACATCTTACAACACAGTATCATAAATGTTATAAAACTGAAATAAATGCTTGAAACTGAACTAAAATACTGGATTATATTATTTTAGAGCAAAATCACTTACAAACATTTGCAGCTTACATCATTACAAAAATTAAGGAAACACCTCATTGAAATACAAGCCAGTAAATTAAAATAACAAAGATGGGTTGTTTATTATTTCAAGTCTATCCATTTGTAATCTAAATGTCAATAAAAATGCAACTATGCCTATGGAATCATTTTTACATTATCATAACATTTTTTGCCACAATGTATAAATTGCTGGAGATCTTCTAAAAAAGGACTGGTATTTTAATCAAAATAAAGTACAAAATGCTTGATGAGAAAATTTCACCTGAGGATGAGATCTCAGATCTTGGGAGTGAGATATCCCTATCGCACACTGCTGGACAGGAACATTTCACCTGAGGATGAGATCTCGGATCTTGGGAGTGAGATATCCCTATCGCACACTGCTGGACAGGAACATTTCACCTGATGATGAGATTTCTGATCTTGGGAGTGAGAACTCCCTATCCCACACTGATGGACAAGAAAATTTCACTTGAGGATGAATGAGATCTCTGATCTTGGGAGTGAGATCTCCCTATTCCACACTGATACATATGATGAATCACTTTTCTTTCACTTCCAACTAGCAAACAGTTCGGGGGCGGGGGTAACTGTATGATATACCTATTAAAAATACTTAGTATTTTCTAAAAGATTTTACAATGATCAGTTTAAAACAAACGATTTCTTGTAAAGAAGAATATTTGTTAATATGCTAGTAACACATGTTCTTTTAATACTAAAACTTAAAGAAACATGGCTCATGTCCATAATCACATGAGCAAAATGATGTCATCTATGTTTTCAGTGACTGCGTTTATGTGGGATAGGCCTAACATCCATAATGGCTTACAAGTCCAGTCTAAGTGCAAAATGTAAAGAACCAGATCTGTCTTTGTATAATGCACCATGAGATCTGATTCTGTGCAGCTTGTAGCAGTAACCAGTAGAACAAAAATCATTGGCAATGATATGTCAGTGCATCATGCAATGACAGATCAAGGTCTGCATTGTTTGTAGTTAGATTTACCTTACAAATGCGTATTGACAGTATCACACATGACATGGCCAAACTCTGATATACTTATATAGGAAGAAGGAAAACAAAACCCGTATCTGCTTATAGAGTAGACCCTGTGGCGTTCAAGAAATATTTATAAGCATTGATAAAACCTTGCAATAATGGATGCATTTTTTAGACTGTACATCAGCACAATGTTCCCTCGTTTTAGCACTTTATGGCAGTCACAAAAATAGCCCATATTAAAAGTAAATCTGGTTTAATACTGAAGGATGTTCCAATATGAATGTGTCCATATAACAGTGCCTTAAACAAAAAAATAAGGTATTTAATGATGTGAAATCACATTATAGTCATATCTCATCAACCAATACCTAAAGTGGAATAATATAAATAGCACAAAAAGTAAATGTTTTATAAGCTTATTGGGGTTTATGTCCTTACACACATAAACAAAGAGGCCCAGAGTGGCCAAGTGGTCTAAAGCATTCATCGTTACGGATCATTGCCATCTCACCTCTGTGTTGGTTCGAGTCTCAGGTTCGGCCAACATCGGTATGTGAATAAGCTTACCAGTAACTTCTCATGTGTCAGTGGTTCTTTGTGGAGTTTTCTCGTGTTATTCGTCCACCATTAATACTGGCCGCCAGGTATAGCCTATTTTGTGCTGAAAAATTGCATTAAGCCAAACAACAACATTTAAAAAGAGATAGCGGTAAATTAAGCGGCTTTATAGAAAAGCGAACTATTTGTAATCCTATATTATTAACATGTCTCAGTGCAGAAATATAAAATCCACTCTTTGGTGTACAAGCCATCAAGTGTAACACTCGGATAGCAAATGGTGCAGAAAGTCACCGATTGGTATGGCTCACATGTAGCATAAAGTTTATACCATACATGTGGTGATGATCATGAAATTTGATCAGCATCTGATATGTAACATGATCTTGTCATCTTATTATCCGCTTGGCTGTATTGAAAACCGTGAAAATTCAGGATGAATAATTTCTCTTTCATTTTGCAGCTCACACTTGTCTATTACTGAGCGAGGACTACCTTTTTTACATAGCCACTGCTTCCTGAAAATATAAAAAAAAATGAATGAAGCAATCGTGTGTATAAAAAATGACACAATTCATTTAACATCCCCACACCACCAAAACAAGAATTATGTAATCAAAAAATTACTTGCGCTAAAATGCTCTAAACCCTTATTAATGAGGAGTTTGTAGAATAAAAGTGCTGGTTACCATCAATTTAGAAAAAAGGTATACCAGATCTGGTTAAACTGAATTCATTTTTTAATGGTCTAATAAACGTAAATAAACCATAATATTTGCCTTACTCAGTGGCATTATTAGGTGATATTGGACAATCAAATATTTTTGTTGACCTCTATATTTTAAAAAAAGTTTTTCTCAGTTTTACACTGTACATGTATTAATATAGGAACGAAGGTCAATGACCCATCACCAAAGCCCAGTAGTTTTCGGGGTAGGGGAGATCTCTGGATGGTGCATTGATAATGAAATGTCTCTTACAATTATGAACACATCTAAGAACTGAAAAAAAAAATTGACATTTACATTCTATTGTTTAATCGATAACAAATCTAAATATATAGATTCCATTCTTTGATAAATTCTAAAGCATAAATCATGATGCCATGTCTCAGTCAATCTTTCTGATGAAGTTTCCAAGACCGTAAAGTACCGGATATACCGGTACTCATCGTTAACTCATCCAACAGCAAACAGACCCAGATCTGCTGTTGCCTAATACACTGGCAGATCTGGGTGTGTGGAGTTCCTAAGGACCATTCAGTAGAATGTACAACAAAGACTCTGACCTGCTAGTGCATTATGTGATGGTATTTCAGGGTCTTGTGTTGCCTACAGTTGGATAAGACTTGTACGTGCATATATACGGTAGAGACTGTAGTGATATACTCTTTGTCTTGATTTTGTTTTTCTTGGCTTTAACTGGGTATGAGTAGTTGAAATTATAATAAAAAAATTAAAACCTTGTGCAATAGCTTCTTGTTACTGTATTAAGATAGGACAAAATTATAGTTGCTAAATGGAAGTTATTGACCAAATAAATTAGACATACCTCCCACATAAATCTGTTTCTATCATCCTATCTGTATTCTCTAATTATAAATTTTTCTTGAATTTTGACTTGTGGTTTATTTTATGGGATTTGTATGTATGTATAATTTTTAAAAAACAATAAAATAACCACGAGTTGAAATTGCTGAAGGGAAAAAATACTAAACAGAGCTACTCCCATTTCTCACCATAGCAACCTAAAACCAGTGACAGATCAAAACCCAGGGGTCTAAACCTAAAATCTGTCAGTCCAAAGACCATAGTTTGTAACTCCAAATCTGTGACAGATCAAGACCTCTGGGTCCTAGCCAAACATCTGTGACAGACCAAGACCAGGGATATTAATCCAAAATCTGTGATACACCAAGGCGCAGCATTTAAACATAAAATCTGTGACAGACCAAGACCAAAGGGTTTTAATCCAACATTTGTCATATATTATGTTCTTCAGTTATGGATGCATTTATTGTATAAAGTTTGAGAAAAAATATTGAAAAATGTCACTATGTATGTTTACTTTATGGCTCCCTTTCCATGATTCCTATGAAGGGGCCTAAACTCTCTCGCAGATAATGGCTACATGAGTAACCTAATGGCTATATACCAAGTATATAAGTAGCAATTAACAATAATTGAGGGTATCACAATATTCCCAGATAAACTGTAGGGATAATAAGAATGAATAAACTACATGTATCTACCTATCTAACCATCGACCGACTGTGTTTCTCTGTCTCTCCCCAACTATTTTACACAGATGAAAACAAACATGATTCCCATTATGTGAAGAACATTATATATATTTCCTTAGCTGAATGTTACTAATTTAATAAACTCACATTTTATGGACTTTATCCTTTGGACCTTGAACAATTCCAAGCACTGTTCCTCTTCTTGTATTCCTCACCCACCCAACTAGTCCAAGTTGCTCTGCTTCCTGGAGTGTGTACTTTATGAAAGGTATCAAAATGATATTTTTAATAAATCTGATAAATATTTTTAGTTTATAATACCATGGATTAAAAGTTTATGTTTTAAATTGTTTCAAACACATACTCTGTATAGGCAAGAACTATAATGTAATGTTCAGAAATGTGTGATATTTTGGTTCTTAAAGCCAAAATACATAATTTCTTTACAAAAGAAAATCTTCCTGTATTTGAGTTCTGATCCTTTCTGTAAAGAGCTGGTGACAAAAATTCTTACTGCATAGATTCGCTTACAAGACAAGTCCAATGACAAACTGCACATACCCAGATCTGCCATCACATAATGTGTTGGCAGATCTGGGTCCGTGCAGTTTGCTAGGAGTAATCAGTATTTTAAAAAAACAGACCCGGTTTTCAGGCACATTATGCTATGACAAAGCAGAATCTTTCTTGTTTCAAATTTGACTTGACTTGTAAACAAGTATATAAGGTAAACAAGTATATAAGGTAAACAAGTATATAAGGTAAACAGATTTATACAGATACAAATCTAGCATCAATTTCTTTGGTCTTAAAATCTGTTAGATTGCTTACTGTGAATCTTATTTATTCTAAAACAATGAAATGCGAAAATTGGTCAGTATTTTGTATATGTACCAGTCACTGTTTTTCATAAGCTCAAAAAAGGATATAACCGCTCCAGTGGCCTCGTGGTTAGAGCGTCCACCGCGTAAGCAGGAGGTAATGTGTTCAACCCCGGCCAAGTCATACCAAAGACTTACAAAAATGGTACTAACAGCTGCCTCGCTTGGCATTCTGCATTAAGAGGTTAGTGTTAGGACTGGTTGGCCTGGTGTCATGATAATGTGACTGGGTGGGACGTCATGCTACATGTCTGTGGCATGATGCCCCAGTGCTAGACATTACTATAACTGCCTCACTGCAGACATCGTAGCGATATGACTGAAAAATTGTTAAAGCTACGTTAGAAATCCTAATCCAAATTAAAAAAAGGATAAAAATTCAAGCAGTAACACTGGACTTAACCCTATGGTTAAGTATCAGGTAAATATGATTTTTCAAACTTTTATGCCACAAATTGGTCAAGTGCTTTACAGGAGTAGCCATGGCAAGATTTTCCTGATGGCTTTTGTGGATGCCATGTTAGGAGGTTTCATTCTGGACAAACTACATGTATATACATATCATAATAAATGATTCAATAAAGTACCAAATTGATATGACTATCCATTTAGAAAAAGGAATACAATATGATATTAAGGACTCTCACAATTGTAGACATATTGGACATCAGACTTGCACCAATGTCATGTGACCATCTAATGTCATGTGACCATCTGTTATGAAGCCTTTTAGTGCAACCCTATACTAATTAATCATCCATTCTGAAACAAGATTTTCAAGATGATTACCATGAGATCAAACACAATTTCCATTTAGGACCATCTTCACTAGGTAGGGGGTCATCTATCCACTTTATTTCACATCTCAGATCAAACACCATTTTCAATTAGGACCATCTTCACTAGGAAGGGGTCATCTATCCACTTTATTTCACATTGACATCTGTCATATGTAGTTAGCTGACACTGTTTTCCACAAGTGCTCATGACACTCAAAAGAGTTATTACCCACAGCATGTGAAACAAGTTGACAAATGTGATAGATCCTACATATAAAGATAGGTGTCCAGTAAGGTGACATTCATTTTATCCACATGCATGGACATAAAAGAAAATTGTGTGTGAATAGTTTAACTGGAGAAACACGTGTGACAGTCCTAACTAGTTTGCTTGATAATGAGCCATCAGATCAGTTTCTTTTTGCAGCATCCAAATCTGACAACGTTGAGGCAGATACTATTTCAGCTTGTATAATATTTGTGTCAAGGTCAATGCGGAACAAGATGAACCTTGTGGCAAAGATGCTACCACAACAAACATGTCATAAAATGTCATTTATTGAAAACCGCATGTTGATATGACCATCGATTCAGGGAGAGTAGAAACAACAAGATTTTCAAGATCTCCGCTATGTTAAATGATAATTTAAACATATCACCATCTACATTGTCATAAATGTTATTTTAATAAAACTCCTTTGACTATGTGACCTTCCATTCTGCAGGAGTAAAGATATTAAAGCTGATGTCAAAGTTAAGACCCATCTGGAAAGACAAGAATATGTCTGAAAACTATAATCAGACTATTTAGTCATCTCAATCTTTCTGTATTCATGTGAGGCCTGGACCCTGACAGCAGAATTACATAGAAGAATCCAGGCACTTGAAATGAGATGCTACAGAACCATCCTTGGCATCTCTTACATGGACCACATCACAAACGAAGAAGTGCATAAAATGATCAGGCACAAAGTAGGCCAATATGAAGACCTCCTCACCACCATCAAAAAGAGAAAGCTGAAATGGTATGGCCATGTCACCAGAGCCAACATTCTATTCACAACAGTACTGCAAGGCAGTATCCAGGATGGCAGAAGAAGTAGACAGAGAAAAAAGTGGACTGACAACGTCACAGAATGGACCAGGAAAAATTTTGTGGAGACACAGGCATTGGCACTTGATTTAGACAAGTGGAGAGAACTGGTCAGATGTTCAGCAGCACAACAACCACATTAGGTCAAGAGACTGATGATGATGAAAGATATTAAAGATGCATGAATTGGAAGATGTTTATTTATTTATTGATTGTGGATCCTGTTTTTGGAATATATGTTTAAAAGCAATAATATTGCAAATAAGATCTGTGTAATTATTCCAAATTCAAGATATAGTACTTGAACTGTATTAGATTCCCTAAAGTGGCCACTCTATAACCTGGTTTTTAATGTAAAATGGCCACATATTTTAGTCCCTACAGGATACTAATCCAACTCTTATTATCAACTGTTATACAAGCCATAATGTTTGCTCTAAAATAGTGTCCAATTTAGGGATGTATCTGGGTTATTTACTTACCTACAGTTTTCAATGTAGTCATGCATTAAATATATTGGTATGCAAGATGTATATCAAATTTAAAAGATATAAATTTTAGAAAGTATCCTATACATTTTCCTCATTAATGATATTACTATGAAGCAAAACAAAATAAGATATCTATACAGCCGATAAAGTACAATGTTCCTAAAATATATGAACAATAAAGTATGTAAAATACAAGTATTTTTGTATTTACAATTATGATAAATGTGAAGTAGAATTTCTTTGCAAATAATGTTTTGCATTAATTTTACTGAACTATGCCATCAGATATTGAAAATGACCTGAATTTTTCAAGTTGAAAATTTTACAACTACGGTATCTAAATGCTGCTAGTATTGAAGAAAAAAAACACATTAATTTTGAAGCCTGTACATGTACATATATTTCCTAATTTAAATGTATATATAATATTATGACTCAACCATTTTTAGGGGAACGGGATAATGAGGGAAAAAATGCGAGATTCAGATACAGTTTCTTCAAAAGAGATATCTTGTATTTTATCTCAAGAATCAGATGATTGCCTGAAACATTATTATTCTAATACTGTTTTTCCTTTTACCACATGGAGATCCTGAAACATTATTGATGAGTCTTACATATTAACACATTAATACCCTATTATTAAATATAGTCTTATATATTATCACAGTAATATCCTATTGTATTATTCAATATAGGATTAGATATTATCACATTAATACCATATTATACAATATAGTCTTACATGATACCACATTAATACCATATTATTCAATATAGTCATATATTACCACATTAATACCATATTATTCAATATAGTCATATATTACCACAGTAATACCATATTATTCAATATAGTCATATATTACCACAGTAATACCATATTATTCAATATAGTCTTATATATTACCACATTAATACCATATTATTCAATATAGCCTTAGATGTTACTGCAATAACACTCTGCCATATTATTCGATAATGTCTTACATCTTACTACATTAATACCCCATGTTTTATTCAATATAGTCTTAGATATTATCACAATAATATCCTATCAAATTATTCAAAATAGTCTTACATGTTACCATATTAATACCATATTATTCATTATAGTCTTATATAATACCACAGCAATATCATATCATATTATTCATTTCAGCCTTATTACCACATTAATACCATATTATTCAATAGTCTTACATGTTACCACATTAATGCCATATTATTCAATAGTCTTATATATTACCACAGTAATACCATATTATTCAATATAGTCTTTCATGTTACCATATTATTATCATATTATTCAATATAGTCATATATTACCACATTAATATCCTACCATATTATTCAATATAGTCTTTTATATTACCACATTAATACCATATTATTCAATATAGTCTTATATGTTACCATAATAATATATCATATTATACAATAAAATCTTACATTTTACTACATTAATACCCCATGTTGTATTCAATAGTTTTAGATATTACCACAGTAATACCATATTTTCAATATAGTCTTACATGTTACCATATTAATACCATATTATTCAAAATAGTCTTACATGTTACCATATTAATACCATATTATTCAATATAGTCTTACATGTTACCATATTAATACCATATTATTGATTAGAGTCTTATATATTACCACATTAATACCATATTATTCTATATAGTCGTATATATTACCAAAGCAATAACACCCTGTCATTATTCAATACAGTCTTACATTTTATTACATTAATACAACATCTATTATTCAATATAGTTGTTGTCACAATAATACACTGCCATACTAATCACAACAGTCTTAAATTTTACCATATTAACACCCTGGCATATTATTCATTTTAATGTTATATTTTAGCACAATAAAATGCTGCCATATCATTTAGCAGAGTCTTACATTTTACCAAATGAATGCCCTGAAACATTATTCATTAGTCTTGCATGCTACAGCATTAATACCATGCTATATTATTCAATATGATCTTAAATTTAACCACAGCATAGTCTTAAATGTTACCATAATAATATAATGCCATATCATTCATTATAATTTTGGATTTTACCATATTAACACCGTGGCATACTATTCAATTTAGTCATATATTCTACCACAATAATACCCTCTCATATTATTCAAAATAGTGTTGTATTTTACCACATTATCATACTGGCATATTATTTAATTTGTCTTATATTTTACTAGAATATTACCCTCTCATTTTATTCAATATAGTCTTGCATTTTACCACATTACCATACTGGCATATTATTCAATTTAGTTTTATATTTTACCACAATAATACCATCCCATATTATTCAATAGTCTTGCATTTATAACATTACCACACTGGCATATTATTCAACTTCGTCTTATATTTTATCACAATAATACCATCCCATATTATTCAATATAGTCTTGCATTTTACCACATTACCATACTGGCATATTATTAAATTTAGTCTTATATTTTACCACAATAATACCATCCCATATTATTCAATATAGTCTTGCAATTTACAGCATTAATGTCCTGTGTATTGTTCAATTTAATCACATATTTTAATCTCAGATTTAGAACATGTATATTCTTTAAATCTATTTTTGCATGATGCTTTTAACAAACTGCTTGCTCTTTCTCACCTTCCTGAAGAATACACCTGAAAGATAAAAGAAAAAAATGTAAACATTTGTTTTACTTGTCCACGAAAAATCAATCTCCTAATAATTTGAAAAACCATGAAAAAAACTTGTCATTTTATGTTTACAAACCATAACAAATAAACTTTCAAGACCTAAAAACAAATAATAATAATAATAATAATAATAATAATAATAATAATAATAATAATAATAATAATGAAGGAATAAGACTAAACGCAAATATGTAGTCATGATGTCGTAACCGCAACCAAGTAGGGAGACTGATATTGGTACTAGCAATTATGATGGTAGCATAAGTGTTTCAAGGTACACAACTCGTACAACGATACCCAAATATTACATCATCACGCGCGTCAGTAATTCGGTTTACAAATGACTGTTTAGTCATAATACATTATTACATCAACTATTTAAAAATGCATATATTATGTTTAACAACCCATCATACATATGTTCATATGAATGACAACCTGCTGAATTTAAAACTACAATCGGACCAATTAATTTAGGAAATAGAAGTTATCTCCCATACACCGTGTTATTAATCATTAATTTTAACGAAATTTGACTATTTTTCTGTCCTTCTTAACTTACCCTGAACATCTCCGTACACTTCGAATTCTACCGAGAGCAGGCGATATTCGGCCATTATTGATCTTTTATGCAAGGCCTATCAATCTGTTAAGTCCACTCCTGTCTCCAACAACAATACCTCGATGTTGTTACCCACTTATAGTTTATTCTAAGAAAACTCTATTTCAAAATAATGCAACTTTACTTTTTAGAAAACGATATATTATTTTACTCTGTTTAGCTAATTATGTAATATATATTCTCTTTGGACATTTTTTAAAAATAAATCTTTCCTTTTTTTGAGAAAAGGTTTGGCTATATTTAAATTATTACAAAAGAAACAAACTATAACGAATTCACTAATACTTACCTCAACAAAGAGCACTGTCTAGCTTTTTGCAGCAACAACAAAGTTAAAAAAAAATCTTATAAAGCAGACATTATTTTAATCTTTACTTCTTTCGATATGGAAATTAAGGAATAGAAATCAAAGAATTTTTAAAATAAACTATAAAGAGGTCACAGAATCTTCATATATACAAAACTGTCGGATTGGAATTGTTTGTTTTAGCTTCTTTAGTTTGTCATACTATTTGGCAATATGAAGACCTCCTCACATCTGTCAAAAAGAGAAAGCTGAATTGCTATGTTTATGTTACTAGAGCCAACAGTCTATCCACAACAGTAATGCAGTGCAGCATCCAAGGTTGCAGAAGGAAAGGTAGACATAGAAAAAGGTGGACTGATTACATCACAGAATGGACCAGGACCAGTTTTGTGGAGACACGGCGTTGCTGTCTATCTAACAACTCTGCAGGTGCATACAAATACCGAACAAACTTATCTTCCATTGGCTATAATGGTACTGGCTGAAAAAATCATTATCTGAGTAACAATAACGGTCTTTTCTCTAATAACATTGGCTGGTTTAATCAAGTCATGCGTGTGACTTCATTGTTCAAGGCTGTTAAGATGAGTTGAAGTCGTATTACCCATTCATAAGACCGTTAGGGTCTCAACGATAATTCCTGTGCGTATTGATGACCGAATAACATTTCTGCAAGAGTGCGATTAAATCGTTCCAGAATGTCTTGATCGCAATGCACACTAGCATGTCTGACACGTACACGCACACAGTGTTTGGTTAGCATCACATCCACATATCAGAAAAAAAAAATCTTTCTCAGCATCCACTTGTAACAATCGTGCTATGTGAGCTGATCTCGTGCATAAATGCGCACGAGTGCATCTGCGACACTTGCATAATCTTTTAACGTTAACTGATCCTCTTCTCTGCATCTGTTGGCCACATCAACGATGGTTAGTTAGTACGCATTTATAGGTGTGCAAACGGTCTTGTCGATCACGGGCACGATCATGTCGAAGAAATAACAAATCAACCTGACGAACCTCCTTTGGTGTTTATACATCAAACCAACCCCATGACTCTTGGTACTGGAAAATACGTTTGCCACAGCACTGGTGTGGCCAACCATGTTCAAGCAGTCCAATTAGTGACATTGGCTACACTGGCTAATTGTTTCACTGAGGCTTCAACTCTCAACTACTCACGCGGACTGTAGTATATATTAGATAATGTCCGGCTTATTGTGTCAGTGTTTATTTGTTTATCATGGTATAATGTTTGCTTTTAGTTAGAGCCACAGACTGCAATCGTGGCCTTCATACATCCCATTACGACCCATAGTGCTATTCGATTTCTCAGTGTTGGTTGGATTAATCATATTCAAGTAATGAGTGAGATCCATATCGGTTCGTTATTGTCCACGGATATCATTGATGCTTTATAAGCTGTTACGTATATCTGATATAAGTCATTTATATTAATTTTTATTTTTGTTTGTTTGTTAGATTTAAATTTGGCATTTTAAGTTTTAAGATTCGTTCATTGAAGGGGGGTGACCTTTACTTTACAGAATAAACACCAGGTGTTGACCTCTTTTCTGACCTGGTTTCAGAGTTGTAAACATGCTTTTTAAATGATTGGTTGGTTCCAAGGACAAAATGGAGTTTTGTATAAATATTTTTCTATTTTAGTTGGGCCATACACTGGGTACGTGAGTTTTTTTTAACTTAAATTTGTTCTGATAGTTTCCAGAAGATCACGTGACCCTTGTTTACGTAAAAACAGATATAAACTATGTTTTGGGAGCGAGTTATTCAGTAGAAAATTGGGCTGTTAGAATATTAAGTTTTTTTTTTTAGTTATTATAAATTACCTTGTACTGGAAATTGTGTCGATTCGTTTAGATCAAGAGGAATTATTTGTTATTTATCTGGAAAAGAATGTGTGCTCACAGAGTTTTTTTTATTAACAAGAACTGATTTTAACAAGTGACATCGTCTTCCATATTGGATACATCGCTGGAACTCGAACTTAGAATTATTTGGACATTTTATTAGCAGGACTTTTGCAATTTCTCTAGTGGATAATATTTTGAATTATTTTGGATTAATTTTGGAATTGATTCTTAAAACCGTAAGTTTACTTTTCTTTTCTGAAAAAATATTTGTACTCAGTAAATTATTTATTAAGTTTTACAGGCTTGTTATTTTCACTCTTTTGATGTTATTGTTTATTCGAGCCTAAGCACATAACAAGGCATGGTCATATTGATAACACCCAGCAACACTTCGGTATTAGATGCTTTATACGTGTTGGTTGGCTGTTTTAATCGAGTCGTTGATCTAGCTGTGTACCAGGCCGACAGCAACTGTATCCAGGACGATGCTTTCAACCGGGATATTTGCTCCATGGTATAGCTGATAACTTTGTTAATGCAAATGCAATATCGCCACCGCCGGTAACTTTAAATAAGAAAACGTTTACAGCTTTCAAATATAAACGTTAACTTCCTTGCTCCACATCAAGGACTTGTTTCAGTAACCGTTGCTCGTCCAGTAAGTGTTTGAACTCTAGTTGGATTACTGGTACATGTTTTCGCGTGACATCCCACCATATATAAAGACATGATCGTATTATATGACATGCATTTTTTCAAAGGCATCACAAAAAAGAAAATTCGAAGAACTCTTGGTGAGAGCAAAGTCTTTTCATCAAGCGCTTCGCCTAATGCTAATAAGGTTTCGGTGAAAGTTGTGGATAGTGCTAAAATGTTGTAATACATCGATTCAAGTAACTGTCGTCACAGACAGCTCAGGCGCTTCGAGATCGAATACAACGATGAAGGACACGAGCATTAAAGACGGTTCCAGTTACTTTACCATCGACAGAATCAATATCGCCTGCAATTAGTATATTCATTAACAAGGCCTCTAAGAAGCGGTTTGCAGACTCAGTAATTGAAGATCTGGCAATAGGCAGTGGATTTTGTCGGCAAGCTGTTGCGCAATAGTATTAAAGAAACTCAATAATGTGTAAGATAAAACTAGAATTTTTTGTAATGGCGTATTTGAACCAGCATTTGGCATCGGAGCGCATACGTTACTGGGTCAAAACGAGAGAGATTTCAAGTATTGATCAAATCTAACCAGATATCCCAATAAGTTAAAAAATAGAATTTTTGAAAGTTAAAGGAAGATTGGCACAGGCCGGCGATAACATATACGGTCTTAAAATTAATAGAAGCGGAGCAACAGCTGCAAAATTAACGATATTTACAACAATATTATTAAGAATAAGCTAAGAAAATTTCGCTCTTGGAAACAAAGAGATTAAAGGAATAGGGAACCTACAAGTTGATTTTATATTATCTGATTGCCTGTCGTTCAAAATTATACTTTATCCTATTCCCGTACACCGTTCTCGCTCCGTTTAGTAATTAAAAGGAAATATTTAGGCTATCCGCACAAGTGCCTGAGAGTTTATGAGATACGTATCACGTGTTCGGTAGTGACGTCACAGGATCTATTGCTAACAGGAAACATAGCATACTCCAATGGTTGCTAGCATGATTCAGATAATTTCTTTCCCTTTTGCATCATGGAAAATTGCGAGAACGATTTCCCATACTTCTCTGTAAGCGTGAACAATTTACCATATCAGCTTGAGCCACGTTTGAAGACTTAACAACGAAGAATGTAGTGATGACAACGGCGTTATGTTCTTCGAATGTCACTGTCAGAATGATGAGGATAGTTATCAGAGTGAAGAAGGTTGACTCGAGAAAACACAATGGTTTGTACCGATTTATACTTGTAGCAGGCATTTCATATACTGTATATATAAAAATGAGCGGAACGCGCATTACATTTCACTAACTGAAACTGAAACTTTGTCAACTCCTGTGTGTATAAATATGCAAGCTTTGGTGCACCCAAATTTCGATAATTCTCCCTCGATTGCCTGAAACTTTTAAAGATTACCGATAGTGCGATTTATCAAAGCAGATGCTCGTAAAGCTGTATTTTTGTCTTTATGTCTTGCTAAATTAAACATTTTTAAAAATATTAATTAGCAATGTTTTCATAATTTTTAAAGTAATAAAAGCCACATATTTTGTAAATTTATAATTGCTGCATTATTGCAGAACACTTATTCTAGTGGAATAGTGACTTGCTGTACACTGTAAACACACATACTTTTTTTTGTTGTTCATTATTTTGAACTTCAGCTACATTTACTCCTTCACACAGTGAAATATATGTTTTCTTTTTCAAATAAAGAACAAAAGCCCATGCAGAATACAGGACTTTGCAAATGAATGTCAGTACACACCAACGATTAACTCCTTCTGCCATCTATATTATAATCCCAGGTTCAATGTTATCACAAGTTACACTGAATATTAATCTATTAAATACAATTTGACTCATAATATCACATGGACTTGACAGTGCTTACTCTAAACTTTGCAGGGCAACATACATGCACTGAGGAATAATGTTGTTTTGTCAAACTTTATTTCAAATGCAAAATCAACATGCTATTTCTAATCCACATCTTTCCTTTTGAATGCTTACAAAATGTTGAAATTGATTTTTAAACATTCTTGAATGGCCAAAATTATGCTGTGCTCTTTCCTTACAGGTGTGATTGTAGATATTGCCAAATGATTCACTTGGCAATTGAGCCCTTATGCTGTCAAAAGGTGGAGATGATTGAGAAAAAGAAGGGTGACCTGACATGTATAACCCTCCATGAAAGTTTCATTGCAAACTGCTTAAACAGACACATGCTGGAAGTATCCCTGTTTGAATACCGGGAACATCATGGACCTTCATGGACCTTTGGATGATAATGAACCAATTACACAAGTAATGTTTCCAATCTTTCATAAATTTCTTCAAAATTCCTGTTGATATGTTTATATAAGATTTTCCTATACATTTTACAAAACAAACAATTTGCAAGATTTTCTTCAAAGTGTTTTCATATTACAACTCATGGAGGCAACATTTATTGCAGAAGGATGCATTCCATTATGATCAAGCTGTGATGGTCTTGAACGTCTGAAAAGAATGCAGTTTTTTTTTAGAAGAAAATGTAGTTTTCTCTTTTAAGACTATCCTTTCTTGTTTTTCTTTGGGGTGATATCTAAACTTTTTTAACAATATATAGCCTCGATAAATAAAACTGCTTGTTTTGAGAAAGGAATAGATGGTTTGGTATAAATTCTAAAAGAAACTTATGTTGACAATGATTTATTCATTTTTTCTTTATCAATTAGGTTTAAAAAGTCTTCACGAACACAATAAAAAACAACAAAGGAATAGAACTATTTTATAATGATATGGGTTATTTCACATGTATGTATATGTATTCAAAGAAGATTATTAATTTGATAAAAAGATAAATATATCAAACATAATTCACCCTAAGTACTAAAAGTACAATTCAGCATAATTTACAAAAGATGAAATATCTTAACTCTTGTTCGAATTTACTCTTACATGTATTCTATATTTATTTTCAGAACATAAAGGCATATAGCATATCTACGTTTTGTCAAATGGATTTGGAATCGACTAGGCAGACACAGCCATAAGGTGCTTCCATCCTGTGTTTTGTCAAAACTAGAAGAATCTTTTTCCTTAGAGGAATATGTTGGCTTCAAATATGCTGCACCATAAAAATTATTGGATTTCAAAAAGCATGATTTTTGCTTTATGATGAGTGCATCTTTTTGAAAATTGTTTGTATGATATGATGCTGTGATCGGTGGTCGATACCGAGATTCCCCTTTCATGAACATGTATGCCTCTGTGTGTGCAGGCAAGATGCACCAAGATATGAAATCAATAAACTTTTTTTTGAACTTTTATATTTTCTTAATGATTGATTTTAACCTGTGTCCCAACATAATGAACTTTAATAAAAAATTATTTCATGAACTACACATGTGTTTAATTATTTTATTTCTAGTTCAGATTTTACTATATATTACTTTATTTCTTCTAATTACTTCCAGTGCTGGATTACCCATTAAACACACTATACTTATGCATCTTTTTGAAAATTGTTTGTATGATATGATGCTGTGATCGGTGGTCGATACCGAGATTCCCCTTTCATGAACATGTATGCCTCTGTGTGTGCAGGCAAGATGCACCAAGATATGAAATCAATAAACTTTTTTTTCATTTTGAACTTTTATATTTTCTTAATGATTGATTTTAACCTGTGTCCCAACATAATGAACTTTAATAAAAAATTATTTCATGAACTACACATGTGTTTAATTATTTTATTTCTAGTTCAGATTTTACTATATATTACTTTATTTCTTCTAATTACTTCCAGTGCTGGATTACCCATTAAGCACACTATACTTATGCTCAAGGCACCAGCCCAACAATGGCTTTTGTATCACTAAGCGGGAGCACTTTCAAGGAAACAAAAGGCAGGTGGCATTGGCTAGCCTTTGCGGATATTAAAATTTGCTAAGCAGTCTAAATACGTATCTCTGACAATTTCAAAAGAACAAGTCTACTTCCCAGTAACCTAACAATTACTTGTGCTAACATTTAATTAATTTAATGCATTATATTGAAATAGTTCAACTTGATAAAATTGGATACAGCTGTATTATCAAAGTACAGACTATAATGTCTGGGAGGGCAAACAGCATGATCTTCATACATTCATCAATTCTGCCAAAGTAGATTTGGACACCAGAACATGTTGCTGATCTTCTGGTTTTATATCTTATCAAGCTTAAAGTTCATATGCATATCTTTAAAGTCACTGTCCTCTCCATCATCAGTATCTGAATGTGGTTCATATTCTGAATCATGGTGTATATCAGGGTCAATGTCATCCTCACTGCTTGGTTCATTTTCATTATCTGAATCCTATCTTGGTTTTAGGAGCTCAGACTGAATTGCTATTGATCTTGCAGCTCAAACCTGAATTGTGTGAGTCCTTGTGGGATCAAATTTAACCTGAACTTCACACTTTGTTTTATTTTTTGTGGTTGGGCCTGAGGAATTGCTACAAACAATTGTATGCTGAGTTCAGCATCATCTACCTCTACCAGGGCACATCCACTTGCAGGTGTATCAAGAACATAATTTGCATTGTAACTTTGCATTGCTTGATGTAGAACCTGAAGGAAAAAAAAAGCATTATTATTGACAAGAAAAGCATTTAAAGTATCTTTGAAACATTTGAGTAGTCAAATGACAACAACTGATTAAGTACAATGATGGCTGCACTAAAGGGGAAAAGGAAATTGAGGGGAAGGCACAAAGAAGTGTTTATCCTATGTCATAGCCTAAGACTCATATTTCTCAGGTGATACCAGTAGTGAAAAACATGAAATTATGCATTCCACTATATTTTAAATACACATTAGTGTTACTCTAACGTTAGCGTCATGAACAACTCATTCCAAGATAAATATTTTCCAGAAATATATAGAGTAGTATACGCAATTATTCAATTTCTGCAGCAATTGGGGTGTGTGTGTGTGTGTGTGATAATCTTTGAGAATCTGATATTAATAAAGCGCTATTTTATGTAGGTATTATTGTTTAAATACTTCAATTTCATTATGCTCACGACATTGATAGAAATTAGAGTGCATACAACATATTTATTTATCTCTGCATTCCGCAGTTTGTGATAGGCTCCTCTTACTAGTTTCAGTTTGATAGTTGTGAACCACTCTGATCAGTCGGTAGATCTTACCCCAGTCCTAGGGTTTGAATAATATCTGGTACTGCTGTCGGCCTCAGTCTCGACTGTCATTTAAATATCCCAATTCTGCATATCTTTCTGGATCAACGTTTATACTGATCGTTTGAAAAATGAAGACTGCAAAGTCTATGAGTTACCGGCTCAAAGTTCTCACGGGGTCATGGCGACAGTAATAGATCCAAGCCGTTCGTCGGATTTTGTCTTTCGGAAATCGGAAAAATGTACTAGTCGAATTGTTGTTGCATCCAAACGCTGCACAGTGGGGCATTTTGGAAGATTCTTGGAAAATAAACTCTAATATAAACACTAATAATCTGCCTACTCTCAAGCACAAGTGGATCAACATAACGCTGAGCCGATAGCTGCTAAGATCCTGTGACGTCACGTTTATTCAGCCTCGTTTCCACTCGACAAATATGCATATTGGAACGCTCACGCAATTCTTACCCTATAATGTACTGTATATTTTTTTCGGTGCAACTGGGTCGCCCCAAACTACTATTTAATTTATCATATGTATCAAAATGAGTAATATAACCACAACTTTGACTGTAAGTTCCCTTTTCCTTTAATGAAAGGTCGTGAATACATTAAAAATGCAACAAGAGATTTCGAACATAAAGTCTTTTACGATCTTGAACATAACCCCAAAGGCAATAAAAACTGTGAAGTATATTTTACTATCAATGATGATGATAACACCTCAGTGTCTACATTACTAGTGACAACGGTGCAGTACTTAAAAAATAAGTGAGAGAACACAAAGAACAGAAGAAAAAAAAAATATAGAAAATATTCGATGTTTCGAGTCACATGACAAAAGCAACCAAACCTTATAAATGAGCGAATCTGAGTCGCATCTGATTGGTTGCTGAATCGGATAGGTGTGATCGTATCTAAACGGTTCATCAGTATTAGTGCAGATGGGGGAGGGGATGATTTATTAAACTTCACATTCTACGAATACTTTGGCTGCAGAGTCAACAGATGAATCATTGAAAGGAATACCGTTTTGACGTCAACCGGCAGAGTGACATTGCTATGTAAGTTTTTAATATACCAGCTAGTGTTCAAAATATATTTTCCAATAAATACTGCAAATAGGCAATTATTTTATGTTTCCACATGTACTGAAGTAAAATGTGAGTATGGTCCTATATAAATAAGTTTGTTTCACTGTGAAAATCGCAACAAATTTCTTCAATTGAGGAAATTGTAAACTTAAAACGAACAATGTGACAAAACCAAGATTATCAGGTCCAGCGACACAATGTTGCTACTAAAAACCTCATCATATATGCATTGGTTATGACCCCAAATTAGATCTTATAAGGTAGTCTCAAACCCAAGACTAGCAGGCCCAGCAACACAAGGTTGCAACCAAAACTATGCTAATTTAGAAAATGACCTAAAATTCATACACTATAAAGATAGTTAACCCCAAAACTATCAGGCCTTGCAGTAACTCAATAACATCATTTATTAACTACCAATGCAAATAATTGTCATATGGGGTTATATATTCTACACAAAACAGCACAAAGAATTCCAAATTGATAGGGAAAAATACGGAAGCAAATTGACGAGGGACCAAGGATGTTTAGAGTGAGAATCCAAAACAAGACACCCAAGATGTATACAGGGAATCATCGAGTCAAACAAGTCTAAAATTCATACACTATAAAGATAGTTAACCCCAAAACTATCAGGCCTTGCAGTAACTCAATAACATCATTTATTAACTACCAATGCAAATAGTTGTCATATGGGGTTATATATTCTACACAAAACAGCACACAGAATTCCAAATTGATAGGGAAAAATACGGAAGCAAATTGACGAGGGACCAAGGATGTTTAGAGTGAGAATCCAAAACAAGACACTCAAGAAGTATACAGGGACCGACCACAGGAGCAGAGGAATAATCGGTCACTAACAAGTGATCATGGGATTCTCCAAAAAAAAAAGTCCTTTTTAGGGCTATTGTCTTTCATTGCCTTAATAGGGTCTTCCACTTGGTTACGGAAACCCTCCTTGACGAGCTCCATCCAAAAAGCCTAACTTGATAATTTTCGGACCCACCGCTCAAAATTAACAATCTAATCCTCTCTGACAGTGGCTACCTTTCAAATGACTTTTAGTCATATCCGCAAAAGAAATTGTTAAGGACATATAATATGTACACTTTTTTACTAGAAGATTGGCATAGATAGGAACGTAATTTAATTATTCAACTCTACCATTTGATGAATTGCATCGGTGGCTTACACAATTTTGGCATAGGGAAATCCACTAGAAAAACTGGATTGAGTTTGGAATAAGCGTACGTACTTTCGATTGGTTGATAGGTTGAGTGCATGATGGGTCTATTCCCACTCACCCAGGTCTAACATTCATATCATTAGCCCCTTTTTAAGTGTATGATATGACGACCAAATTAAATAGCGCACTCAGTGCGCATAAACGCCAGGAAGATGTGGCCCCATTCCATCTTCCTGGATAAAATAAATCACTGCCATATAAATAAATGGCAGTGCAAAATAGTGAACATATGACCCTAGAGGCCGGTTTCACTTTAAATTCAACTATTCATTCATGTGACTTCAATTCATAGACTTTAGTCATCAATATTCAACACCGAAATGACTTAAATAAAACGTTATGTGAGTACATTCAAATTTGATACAGAGAATTGACCGATAAGTTGCGAATGAAGAGATGGAGTGGGTAGGTGGGTTACGGTACAATCGGAGAAACCTGAAGCTTTTATTTGAAGCAAAAAAGAATGGAAAAAATAAAAGAAGGAAAAGGTCGATGATGCTCCTACTGATTACTTAATACTTACTGCCAGACCAATAACCGTAATTTCAGTTTGGAATGTTTTTTTTTTTCTTAAGTTTTATAGACATTAAGGATTTTTCAGTATTTACAAAGTTTGTCATACCTTATCTCAAGTAGACCATCTAGTGCACACAATAGTATTCATGTGTGCATTCCTTTTAATTATAAAATTGAATGATGGAATAAATAAACTGAAATAATTAGATTTTTAATGACAATCTAAGTTTTAATTATTTAGACAACGGAAAAAGGGATCCGAAAAATCTCATTTGGCGGGCTTATAATTCAATTGATACAGACGCCTTAGAAAAATTGCCGAGCAAGCATAATATCCTTGCTAATCACTGAATAAGAAAGGGATGGTAAAAGTTTTGTTTTAACATAGTTTTCTCGTAAAGGATCTTATCTTTTTGTTGAGATAGTCAAGAATATTAAAAAGGCCATATAAACAAAGCCAAGAATGCGCAAAAGGCCTTTAAAGCCTTCTTGAATCTATTTTATGGCCGTTAAACATTCTTTATTCTGTTTAAGGGCCATTTAAGCACACTCGACTTTGTTCTCTGGCAATTTTTCTTGACTCTTGTTTTATGGCCTATTTAAGAACTCTTGACTTTATAATATTGTATTTTAAGCATTACTGTCATTGTTCTATGGCCTTTTTAGCATTATTTTCTGTTGCTCGAGCAATTTTGTTGTGCATTTATGTAAATGAAGTCCATGGAATACTTTCAAAGTATATCTTCTTAACCAGGTAAACAATTGTGAATAATTTTTATAGTTGTTGCTTTTAAGTTTTTGCTGTGGCCATCGGCTTCAAGAAAATTGTTCAGTGGACCATGGTGTCGAAAAGGATGGACAGCACTGTTGTACACAAAAGATGATTATACTTTGTTGTTTTATTGTACTATCCGCCATTAATTACCGTTGATTGAAAAGGTAGCTACACATTCCGTTTAGATTATTGGATTGAATAAAGATTTTCACCTAACAGTTCCAGTGACTTAGTGGTTAAAGCATCCACTCCGGATGCGGGAGGTTACGAGTTCAAACCCAGACAGAGTCATAAAAAGACTTTTAAACTGGCACTAACAGCTGCCTGATAGACTTCACTATAAACTGCCACAATGCAGATGTCGTAGCGATATGACTGAACAATTGTTAAAGCTACGCTAAAAGTCAAAACCATACACACCTTCTCTTCTAGTTGACTTAATGGAATTCAGTAGATGACTAGAACCTTGCCTCTTCAAAGGCAATATACCTCGTTTTCATATCATTTCATGAAAAGCAAATAGAGGAGATAACAATGTCATAGTTAGTTGATAGACCCTTTCAATTACTTCCCTGCATTAAGTTGAACGAGGACAACCTGTAAAATATTCATCTGTCCAGAAACGACTGCTACCCTCCGTAAATTGGTGAGATGGATACGTTTTGCTTCTCAGCCACACACTCTGTAGTGATTGTTTTTTTTATGTGTCTGTCACAGGGTTGAAAGACGCATGGTCTACCTTTTTATGTCAAGAAAGCACATCGAATAAGATTTTTTTAATTCTTTGACTATTTTAATTAAGATTTGTACAAATAAAAGAAACAGTCAACAAAAATAAAACAAAAATAACCATGGCTGCTTTCTTGCGATAGACACACATAGCTAAGTTGTAGTAATAATAGATAAGTGCTGGATTAACATAATTTGTTTCCTTCACGGTACATTGAACAGTTATACAACAGTTGATGCGTTTCATATTTATTATATTCTATATTTTTATTGTAATATGGCAGGTGAATTATTGAATTATTATTATTATTATTATTATTATTATTATTATTATTATTATTATTATTATTATTGCTGTTGTTGTTATTGTTGTTGTTGTTATTGTTATTAGTATGTTGTCGTTGTTGTTGAGCAGCTAAAACATTATTATTTGAAAACTGTCAGTTTTGCACAGGTTTATATCCTTATGTTGCTAATAATATAGATGTAAGACAACATAGTTTCGTTAATATGCTAATAATATAGATGTAAGACAACATATTTTCGTTAATATGCCAATAATATAGATGTAAGACAACATATTTTCGTTAATACTTTTATATTAATTTACACGAAAACCACAAATTCATTTGCATGACATGCCATTTAAAGTTCAGACAAGACAGGTCCCATTTTTGTTTCCTAATAGATTTTAATGCATTTAGTCTTCTCAGAGGGGTCACAATTTAAGTACAGCAGTCTAGCGCACTGAAACCAGAGTACCGCGGAGGCCTCTTATAAACCTCTACAGACCTTGGCTTAAAATATTTACCATAAAACTTAAACAATGAAACCATCGTCGCTGCTGGAAAGTTATAGGAATACACCAATGTACTTATGCAGGCGAGACAACAACAACAACAATAAAAAGAAGCCGGACCGCCAATGGCCTAAGTGGCTGGAGCAGTGGAGCGTCGGATGCGGGAGGTCGCGGGATTGAATCACCATAACCATACCAAATACGTAAAAAAAAAAAAAAAAAATGATGCTTGCATCAGCCTCGTTAGGCGCTCAGCATTAAGAAGTGAGTTTTAGGAATCGTCGGGAGGAACGTCATTGAGGCTGGATCGGGGTGGGGTGGGGTGAGGCAATTGCCTCATCCCCTCCGAATTTGCATGTGCTGTAAAATTGCTGTAGCCTATATACGAAAATTTTTAAGTCCGTCATGTTTTGTCTCCCTCCCTCCGAAAAATTGAAATGACGGCACTGCTTGTCAGTCTGGTGTCAGGATAGTGTTACTGGTGGGTCATGATGCTACATGTCTGCGGCATGAGACCCTTGCAAGACAACACTATAAAGTGCCACACTGCAGACATCGTATCGATTAGTGCGTTTCCTCTGACCCTAGCCACCCTATATTTTATATTCTGACATTTATGTTGGGGTGTAGGCCCAGAGTCTGTTGTAGTTGACATGTAGGTTACGATATTTTTTGTAGTCATGTGACTAGGAATGCAAATGGTGAGATCCAGGTCAAATGTCATCAACCCTGTATTTTCGTCTGTTTGAAAAATGGGGTGGAAAATGGTAAACGGAAACTAGGACTATGTATTACTGACTTGAATAGATTTTCTGTTAATTTAACTAGTCAGTGATTTCGCTATACATTACACCGAAACACATTTGTGAAGCGTTTTTATATTGCAGCAGATAAGTGTATGGGACAGCTTATCTCTTCCCTTCCTTTTTGCCCATTTTAATTAGCTGAGGCGATGGTGATACAATCTGTTTTATTTTCCTTCTTCTTCATATTGTTTTCTGCCATATTCCTTTTTTAAAAAGAGCTTTTACAGATATTGACGGAAATAAAGGTCCAACATATTTTTTTTAAAAAAACTTCTTTTAATCTTTCAGTGGAAAACCCAAAGTTTCGTTTTCTGTTAAACCTCTGACTCATTAAATACACCTGAATTCAGGCTTACGGAAATGAATACCTGTATAGGATTGGTGACTTTTCAGAAACAGCATGGCTATTTCTTTGTATTTATTAAGAAAGTATTTGATATGGAATGTTTGAATGGACGTTAGTGAATGAAAATAAAATAACGTGTTAAAAAAAACGTACGATTTAAATTGTCTTAGTAAAGACGA
Organism: Unio delphinus; assembly: GCA_029339505.1. Taxonomy (NCBI): domain Eukaryota; kingdom Metazoa; phylum Mollusca; class Bivalvia; order Unionida; family Unionidae; genus Unio; species Unio delphinus. Next base: position 1,642,742 of record JAQISU010001243.1, on the reverse strand, counting down.
GTAAAGGGAAATGCAACATTAGCGAGAAGAGTGGTGGGGTGAAGAAAAACGTATAAAATTATTTGTATAGCCCAATTTTACACACCTTTTATTCAGTCAAATGAGTATTCTTTGTATTTCATTATGAAAAGAAGGCATCGGGCATGCTTGAAATGACGTATGTGAAAGAAGAAAAACAATGTACGAATATAATGTACGAATGTTTCTCATTAGAAAATAGCAGACGCGTGAGGTCATTTGCAATATATATATATATATATATATATATATATATATATATATATATATATATATATATATATATATATATATATATATATATATATATATATATATTGTTACTTGTTCAGGCTCTTATAAATAATAACATAGAAAAAGTGAAGACAACACGCTTTGCAACGTTTAACAAATAATTTATTTGCCTGGAAAAAGATTGTAAAAATGGAAAAAAAAATAACTTTACAGTTATAAGAATCAAATCCAAAATATAATCCACGAATTAAATTACAAAAGTCCTAGTAATGAAATGTTATAATATATTCAAATTCAAGTCCTGCTGGAAAATCCAAGATGGAAGACAATGACGTATAATCAAGCATGTGTTGTGCGTATCTACAGTTCCTTGTGTAAACACAATACTATACACTCCGGTGATGGAACTATGTATGAGCACATCAAATATTTCCAGATATACGAATTAATCCTTCAAAATCCAAATGAATTTTAAGAAAAAGTTAACAAAAGAAAATGCTTTCAGATGTTAAAGTCCAAAACTAACTATATTTCACTATAATATAAAGATTGTATCGTATTCTAAAACGCAGTTTCGAACAAATCCCCAAATTGCGAACTCGAGAGAAAAAGGAGAGTCACGTGATCGTTTATATAACCTACTCCTAACATGACCCTGACGAGAAACAATCATTTTATTTAAAAAATAAAAAAATTGTTAACTTCTTAATTCACTAGTCCCATCTTAACCTTGACAAAAAAACTTATTATAAAATAAAACATGTTTAAGTGGGTGCCACTAGCCCTGAATCACGGTCAGGATCTAGGCCAACATTACTTATTTACCAAAGAATAAATCAGGTCAACCGATTTTCTGAAGAAGAAGAAGAAAAACATGATCTCTAGTGAATAAATTAACATTACATAGCATGTATTGAAAAAAAAAAGAATGTAAAACTGACAAACAATTAAATTAAAACAAATATATATCAAATCAGATATACGTAACAATATATATATATATATATATATATATATATATATATATATATATATATATATATATATATATATATATATATATATATATATATATATATATATATATGATTTCTCTTCACTGGCATGGGTTGATCTAATTCAGATTCTTCGTCTTCTTGGATTTCGTTACTGGAAGAAGAAAAAAAATCTTTTGTTCATAGTCAGGATTCGTTCTTAATCAAATTTTGAATTTTCATGTTTCATTTTGTAACTTTTATTTTCAACTTTCATTTTCAATCTATTATTTTCAATTTCCCTTTTCAATGTTTGGGTTTTTAAGTTTCGTTTTCTGGTGCGTTTTTCCTTCTTCATTTTAATTAGAGGGTAAAAATTGTAATTAATGCAAACCTACGGCGTACTGTTAATTCCCAACGGGGGCTATTGTGTCATACGTTACTACAAGCGATTACTGTGTCTCGTTTTGCTTATCTATTTTATCAGTCATCATTTTAACTTTGTGGTATTGATTGTACGGCACTAATGTACCTCATAGTACTTGCTCGTCATAGGATTACAGATGAGTAAATATATCCCTTTTGTTGTTCGTGTATCCGAGACTTCTTTTTCTCTTCCCTTTTTCCCTCTCCTAGTTTGACAATCGTATTCTCCATACTTTGTCCAGTTTTATGTTAGGAGCTAAGTATAAATTGTTCTTTTCTTATGTCGTGTTGGCTGCTGCATAACATTATATGACACTGCCTTGTAAGAATCCCGACTCAGATCTTGATGGTATCAAGCCATCCGAAACTGCAAGATATCTTACAAATTATCAACATCTTTAAGATCTTATAAAACCTTAACGAGATTTCTTGAAAACTTTAATAAGGTATGGTGTACACAACATGCAAGATATTGCATACATTATATGATCTAATACATTATATAAGATATCCAATACATTATATAAGATATCTCATAAACTTTATAAGATATGCGGTTAATTTTACCCGTTTAATAGTTCTTAAAATATATATAGTTTTCGGAATAAATATTACTTTGGTGATATTCGGTTGCACATGGAGGCTAATAAAATTAAATAAGCGCTGGTAGTTAAGGTTAGAAGACCGATACAGCCGCGGATGTTTTATTAGCACCTGTAAAAATTTAGTGATAGCGGCTGGGTCACGCAGTTTTCTCGAGAACGATCGATTTTCAACACCAGTCAGGCTGCCAAGGCAATGCACCTAAATTTAGAAACAGCGATTGTTATCGACACACGACATGGGAAGATTAGGCAATTACACGAAAAATGAAACTAAAGAGCCAACAAATTCGCTAACAATTTTAAATATCCTGAAATAGTATTCAAGAAAATGGTTATATTAAACGCCGTACCCGTGTTGAGAATGATTGACTATTGATCGTTAACTCTAGCTGAGAATGATTGACTATTGATCGTTAACCTGGAACGCTGGGCGAGGTGTATTGAATTCACTGTACAGAAACCATTATTAGTTTTTAAATCCGACATATTATGACCGTGAACTTTAGATCCCCAAACGTATGGGAATTTGTTTTTTTCTTCTCCATTCTGTTATGTAGAAATAAATTTATCGTGCATAAAAAAAATCCAGCTCTTCTAAGGGCTAAGCTAAGCAAATCTCTAGAAAAGAGACTAAGCTGCCAATTGATGAGTGTGGAGTTGTGTGATTATAAACACTGACTCCTTTCCTGATGTGTGTATATATTTGTGTGTTTTTATGCGTGCGCGTACGTTGTCATTCCCGTGTGTGTGGATATTATTTTTGTACTTTGTTTTCTCTCCCTTCTGTGTGGATAGTATATATTGGGGTTTTGATAGTATATTGTGGATATTATATTTGGGGTTTGTACTTTGTGTGGATAGTTGATTATTTGTTTTAGCTGCCCTTCTTGGTAGATATTATATTTAGTGCGTGTGTGGTGGGGTAGCTTCCCTTCTGTGTAGATAGTATATTTGGGGTGTTTTATTTAGCTTCCCTAAATTTAGATGTGCTGTAAAAATTGCGGAAGGCTATGTTCGAAAATTAACAAGTCAGTCAAGTTTTGTCCCCAACCAAAAAATTGAAATAATGATGTCCCTGCATCCATCCATCCATCCATCCATACATACATACATACCCCCACCCCAACTCTCTGTTCGGCGAAGAAGTGAGAACAGTGTGACATAATTAAAGTTTTACAAAATCAAGACAGACTTGTGGTTGCATTTTGTGAACATCCGCTTAAGATAGTGTATTGTCTTGTTGTTTTGTTGACACCCTTAAGCTCCATCCCAGCATATATTGCTGGTTAGCGCTTTAAAATGACACCCTGTTTTTCTAATTGTGTATATGGTGTGGGTTTCCTCTGTCTCCCTTAAAGGTCTGTAAGTGTTTGTGTTATAAAAACAATAATGCTGATATATGCATTTTGCAGGGCTATTCTTTGTTGTGGTCACCGTGGTGGGATGTGTTGTTATGGTTGCGTTGGGGTGCTCCAAATATTTTATTTAAATTATTATAGAAATCCCACCTAGGCTCGACATTGTAGGAAGAGAAATTAGTGATAGAGCGGGGTGAAGCTCCGAGTCCCCAATCAGCAATGCCGAAAGTTAAATTATTGAGTACACAAACGGTGAAATTCAAATGAAAAGCAATTTAATACAATAAAAATAGTCAAATGATAATAATCCTCCAATCACACGTCTTCCTCCCGACCAAGTAACAGCATATTGCATCATTTGATATGTAGTGTAAGATAACCACATGTCCTTGTATTCTACTCATCTGTGTATTCTATCATATTCTTAGATCTCTGAGCCCATGTTTGATTTCAATGGACAAAAAAACCTTCACTCTGTTTCCAAATGGAACCAGTTCTGATATTTGATTCGAGCCTCAAACCCACACTTCGCTATAGTTGCTACTATAAAATATATGTTTCCGGATAGCTTATGCGTCCGCATGTCAAAGGTAAAGTGAGTTGCATACCCTTTCTGTCGACATGTATTCTCTTCCGTTCAGATCGGAATGTTGGGTGGTTCTCTTGACACAAACAGGCTCTGTACTAAAATTAGGTGACCGTCCTTCGGACGCTCGCCACTTGCTCTCCCTCTTCTGAAGTCGGGCCCAGAACAGCAGCCATCCTAGATCCAGAACTACAGGTACTTTAATCGCACAAAGACATTCCGTGGCACGCTAAAATACCTCTTCCTTCCGGTGGTGGCCGAGACATTGGATATTAACACTCAAGCCCTTGTTTCGTGACTGGAGTGGATTGCACACTCGCTTGATTGTTAATATCCTATGTCTCGGCTACCACAGGAAGGAAGAGGTATTTTAGCGTGCCACAGAATGTCTGTACGCTGATCTCTCCCTAGACCAGAGCCATCGCAAGAGGATTACAACTCAGAAGCATCGAACCATCTCTTCAAGCCTCGCTTTCGATCCTAAATATAATAAAAGCTGTTGGCTGGCTTACAAGAGACAACCTTCTGGAGTTTTGATCTCAAAGATTTGAAGTTGCAGATAAAAACGTTACATCTGGTTGGTCCGGTTGCGGCAGCACAGACGGCCAACAGAACCAACTAGATAAATTAATACAGCCTCTTAGTTTCACTGGAGTCGCCGGTGAAATTTCATAGGTAAAAAGATTTTAATATTAATCATCTTAACCATATGTAAAGGTCACAGGTCAAGTGACTCCAGTCTGTGTTGCTTATGTAAATAGGAGAATCTTGACTAGACTCAGCGCCGGATTAAGCACCGTGGAGGCCCATAGGCAGTCAAACTTTTGGGGCCCCAGACCCACGGTCACGGTCTCATGGGGGCCCCTGGGGGCCTCTGATGGGGCCCATAAAAGTCGTGGGTCCCATAGGCAGTTGCCTACTCTGCCTAATGGGTAATCCGGGACTGACTAGGCTAACTGTAGAACGGGGTTAGGGAGACCACCGTTCATGTACAGACATATTTCCACCAACTTAGTGCTTGACAGAAGGCACCTGATTGAGGCGGAAATCAATGATAACACTCCAAATTTTGTTTTCATTGTCTTCCCCTTTAATTGAGTGCTTGTGGTTTACACTCGTTCATTTTGTAATTGTGAATCATCATCATCAAGTATGGTTTTTAAAGTCTGAAAGATAAAAGAATAAATGTTAAATAAGTTTTATTAAATAACACAATGCATGTGGGTAGGAAAATAAAGCTCATTGTTATGCGAGGCGCCAGGTGTTCTCGGATATAATTTTTCCATGAACAGTTACCTCCCGTGTCAAAATTTGCAAAATTTGCATCAGCTGACCACATCCGCCCACCAAACGTCAGACACTACAATATAAGGCCATTCACCGGCGTATCACGAGATCATTGTCACGGGTTTTAACTGACACCAACTGTTCATCGAAGATGGCAAGAATCGTCAATCCGGTAAGAAACTTTCCGTTAATTTGTGTAATTGTATGCAATTATTTACAGTAGTCATATATGTTGACAAAGCTGCTTTATGGAAATATTAGACGTATTTGTTTCAGTGTTGGCGTGTGTTGCTTTTTGTTGGTGATGGGTAGATTTTATATCACATGGGCCTGTTTGTACACTGTATGTTTTACATGCCCTTGTTCTGGTATATTTAATATCAGAATTCATGTTATTGATCTGCCATCCTTTTAACCACAAGATTTTAATCTATCTATCTATCTATCTGTCTATCTGTCTGTCTGTCTGTCTGTCTGTCTGTATCTGTCTATCTATCTATATCTATCTGTCTGTCTGTCTGTCTATCTGTCTATCACCTGTCTGTCTATATATATATATATATATATATATATATATATATATATATATATATATATATATATATATATATATATATTCGTGTTAATCGACGTCACTGCATTGAATTTCTAATTAGAGATTATCAGATGGAAGGAGTGAAATTAGCTTTAGTGTGTATTGGCCAGCAATTATTTATGTATATTTTAACACCGTCTTATAATATCATTTTTGAAAAAGGAAAGGAAAAAAAACCCAACAAACCCCGCCCCCAAAAATGATTTATAATGCCGTTTTATTATTGTCAGTACTTAACATTGTCATCTCTGCACATTTGAAACCCAGCAGAAGTGTAGTGTTAGGAAGGAGTTTGTTTACGGTCTGTTTCCATGATTTACATATACTAGAAGCTAACACTTTGACCTATGCATCCAAGATATGTAATGTCTAATTCTCATTACCACCCCCTGAACAAAAGATGCATAAAATATACCCTCACAATAGAAAATTTGGGAAATGTATGGAATTATCCAGAGCTTATATGGAACATTATGAACTATTTCACTCAAGTTAGGTAAACAAAACATACTACTTGAATATGGATACTGTGTTAGTGTTGAAGTTTTGTTAGGTTTGAAATGTGAAAGAGGTGACAGTATTACAGACCAGTTGGTAGCAGTTGAGTTAAATTGTATAAATCAATAAATGAAATGTCTTTGCTGTATGCAGTTTAACATCTTTAATGCTTTTTGCGGACACCAGCTGTGGGGTGGGTGAGTGTAGGCTGCAGCGAAAGGTCAAGTGCCTACAAGGAAGTCTGATATTGTATATAAATAATTTTGTTTAATATTTCAGCAAACTCCTTATGTTGGTCCTGTTAGTTTACAGGATGGAACTCAGATTCACATCCATGGAGTTGCTGAACACCATCATTCACAGTGAGTATTGCATTTTCTATTTTGATAAAGTTTTATGTGCTCATTTTGGACATTAGGCTATGTATTTGGGTGAAACTCAATTCCCAAAACTACAGCTCAAAACTAATGGTTCAAAAGTTATCTATAACAAAACACATTTTAACACATTAACCCCTGGAGGTTTTTGCTGTTTTCGCATAAAATGCGAGTAGGAAACATTTTTTGGGGACTATTTCTAAATACATCGTAATCCATCGATTTCCTAACAATAATCTGTTAGACAAATGGTTACCAATGATACAGAAAATGTTTTTCATTGGTTAGTTTACTGGCGCATGAGCAGAAGGGCAAAAATCAGAGTTCTTTTTTTTTTTTTTTTTTTTTTTTTTTTGCTTAACGGACCCATGATTTTCGTATGTAGAAGACTCTTTATTCAAAATGTCCATCTTATCCTACTTTTTGCACAGGTTCACCTGTCTGTGTGCGTCTCAGACCGGTCTGCCGTAGATCTGAGGTCATAAAGTCTAAAATCTGGATACAAATTCGGAACCCGACCATGGGCGATTTTTGGGTGAAAAAAAAACGGGTCCAAAAACTTCGGTTTTTTCCTCTGTATTTTGTAACACAATTAAAATATCCATATTACTTGCTATCATTGTAGAGCTACATCTGTCTACTTTTCAATGATACCACCCACTTTAGTGTATCATATATGACCTTGACGCTACAGACCATGGAAGTAGGCTAGTACCTCATACCTCGTAAAGTCGTCGCTAGGGGTTAATGTGTTAACAAGAATTTTTTTAAAAAAATAGAAAATTGTCCCGGAATGGCAAAATTTGTATTTCATGTTCAGTGTTGACGTACAAGTGATTGAATACGCGAAGAATATTCAAATTTTGTGGTATAATGAAAAGTGACTGTTTAACACATTAACCCCTGGAGGTTTTTGCTGTTTTCGCATAAAATGCGAGTAGGAAACATATTTTGGGGACTATTTCTAAATACATCGTAATCCATCGATTTCCTAACAATAATCTGTTAGACAAATGGTTACCAATGATACAGAAAATGTTTTTCATTGGTTAGTTTACTGGCGCATGAGCAGAAGGGCAAAAATCAGAGTTCTTTTTTTTTTTTTTTTTTTTTTTTTTTTTTGCTTAACGGACCCATCATTTTCGTATGTAGAAGACTCTTTATTCAAAATGTCCATCTTATCCTACTTTTTGCACAGGTTCACCTGTCTGTGTGCGTCTCAGACCGGTCTGCCGTAGATCTGAGGTCATAAAGTCTAAAATCTGGATACAAATTCGGAACCCGACCATGGGCGATTTTTGGGTGAAAAAAAAACGGGTCCAAAAACTTCGGTTTTTTCCTCTGTATTTTGTAACACAATTAAAATATCCATATTACTTGCTATCATTGTAGAGCTACATCTGTCTACTTTTCAATGATACCACCCACTTTAGTGTATCATATATGACCTTGACGCTACAGACCATGGAAGTAGGCTAGTACCTCATACCTCGTAAAGTCGTCGCTAGGGGTTAATGTGTTAACAAAAAAAAAGATATTGAAAAAAAAGTTATATTTGGTACCAAGAATATAGAATGCAACCACCTATTGTGAAATTCATACAGGTCATGTACATGTTCAGTTAAGTGACTATTTCATTAACTGGTGTCTTGTGCGATTCACTTAAATTGGATCCTCATACATCTGCCTTTCGAAGGTCATCAAACACGTACAGCAAGACTCTATGTTAAAGTATATAATTTTTTGGATGATGTCAACCTAAAGGTGTGATCCAGTACAAACTGGATTCAGTGTCATCCTTCACGGAGACCTAGAGGTGCTTGAAGTTCCAAACTCTACAAATGATGATAATTTCCCTATTCTCAAAGAAGAGGTGGGAGTCAGCAATAAGAGCACTGAAAAATGGGAAGGCAGCAAGAATAGACAAAATCCCAGCTGAATTTATCAGGAATGGGGATGGGGAGGGAATAAGCTGTAGAGCTACTAACAAAAATCTGCAGCAAGATCTGGCAGACAGGGGAATGGGCAGCACAATGGACCCAGTCACTGACTAAAACACTCCCCAAAAAAGGCAATCTCCAGCTGTGCCAAAATTTCAGAACTAGCAGTTTGATAGCCATGCTAGTAAGGTGATGCTGCAGATCATCTTGAACAGACTGAACCCAGAAGCAGAAGAAATAATCACTGAATAATAGGCAGGGTTCCGAAGTGAAAGAAGCACAACAGAACAAATATTCAATCTTATGGTTCTGTGTGAAAAGTACTCACAACATCAAGATGTCATCTATTGACAGGGTTGTGCACAAGGCATTGTGAGCCACAATGAAGAAGTAAAACATAGGTCAAAAGTTGACCATTAACATCAAGTAGCTGTATGCAAAGGCTACCAGTGAGTGGAGTAATTGCTCAACGTTATGTGGGAGACTGGTTCAATACAACAGTTGGAGTATGTCAGGGCGGTTTCCTGTCACCCACGCTTTTCAGCATCTACTTAAAGTGCATCATGAGCGTAGCCCTGGAGAACCACAAAGGGACAGTCATTATTGGAGGGTGCAACATCACCAATTAAAGTGCATCATGAGCGTAGCCCTGGAGAACCACAGTGGGACAGTCATTATTGGAGGGTGCAACATCACCAACCTACGCTTTGCAGATGACATTGATGGGCTGGCAGGCAGTGAAGATGAGCATGCCACCTAAGTGAAGAACTTGGATGAAACAGCTTCCAGATTTGACATGGAGATAAGTGCAGAGAAGACAAAGCTGATGACAAATAGTGGCAAACAAATCTCAGCCAAAATTAAAATCAGAGGACAGGAACTGGAAACAGTGGGCCAGTTCAAATATCTTGGGTTCATAATCATCAAAGATGGATCAAGAGCAGAAAGTTTGTCATGAGGCAGCACAAACAACGGCAGCTGTATTAAAAGCTAAGATCCATCTGGAGAGACATGAATACCTGTCTGAAAACTAAAATCAGACTATTGAGAGCACTAGTCATCTCAATCTGTTTGTATTCCTGTGAGGCCTGGACCCTGACAGCATGATTACAAGGAAGAATCCAGGTACTTGAAATGAGATGCTACAGAACCATCCTTGACAGCTAGTGCCTACACAAGGCTACAGCTTTGTCCCCACTTGGTTCATTTTACCATATAGTATTTGTCACTTGAATTTAAATGAGCCAGCAAAAGCTGTGCAGTGTTATTAATTCTAACTGCAAGTAGAAACTAGATTACATTATGATATATGCTAACATGTGAAAATATTACAAAATGACAGTCAGATAAATTAACCCCCAAGCCTATTAGAATTTCATGGTTATATCTGACTGTTCCATCTTATTAGTCGGATGAGAGGAAAGATCATGACCTTATATGAATGCTTTGGTCATGACTCGTCTAAAGTATCCATTGTTTTTTTGTGTGAATGTCAATGTCATGTGCACTTACATACATGCATATATATATATATATATATATATATATATATATATATATATATATATATATATATATATATATATATATATATATATATGTATATATATATATATATATATATATATATATATATATGTATGTATATATGTATGTATATATATATATGTATGTATATATGTATGTATGTATATATATATATCTGTGTATATATATATATATATATATATATATATATATATATATATATATATATATATATATATATATATATATATATACACATAGATATATATATATATATATATATATATATATATATATATATATATATATATATATATATATATATATACACATAGATATATATATACATACATACATATATATACCGGTATATATATATGTATATATATATATATATATATATATATATATATATATATATATATATATATATATATATATATATATATATATATAATCTCAATTAGAATGTTTAAAATTTCCTGTTATAGTGGATTTATTGTTCATCATTCAGGTATATGATTAAACAAAAACCAAAAAATGGAAGATATTTGTTGAGTCACATTTCAAAACTGACTTGAGAAAATTAAGAGTAAAGATAAATGTTATGTCAAAGATTAATAAAACTAATTTGCCTAAGTCTGTGTGGATATTCTGTTTAATTACCACTTGGTCCTTTGGCTGGTTTTGAACATTTTATTCTGTAAAACCTATCAATCTTTATCAAATTATCTTTTTTTCAATAAAATCTGTCATAATATGGAACTTTATTCATAAACATATTTCTAAAAAATGCATTATCCAAATGCAGCCAAAATGTGTAATGTATCTGATTCAGGTTTATTACTTTATCAAAACTTTGGTTTACTGTTAAAATTAGATATACAATGTACTTCAGTTAGGGACCAAAAATTTAATTGTCACAGGGTTGTTAGGCTGGTAATTCTTCTGGAAAAACAAGAATCCTTCCCCCCACACCAGTTTGAATAAATTACATTTTTCTAAAAGAAAACAAAATTTCTTAGAAAGAAAAATCCCATAACCCCTCCCCATATCTATATCTGTGACCTCCCATTTACATTTTGATATGTCCTTGAAGTGGTTAATTTTGATGAGTGTTTTGTGGATGGGTCAAGGTCACATTTAGGCAGCAGGTTAGGTCTGTAATGTCCTTGAACTCATTAGCACATGATAAAACAACATATTGCCAAAATATTTTGCAATGTGACATTTTCAGTTTGAGAATTCATCATGCATGAATAAATAAATACATTTGCAATGCTACAGTACCATATGTACCAGCTTGTAAGTCATCTGATTGCAAATAACAAACATCCTGATGTGACATAACATAATGTGCCTGCAGATCAGGGTCTATGCTTTTTATTCTACTGTTTATTCCTAACTATCTGCACAAACCCAGATCTTCTGGCACATCATGTACCAGCAGATAATGGTCTGTCCAGTTTGTGGTTGAACTGGTCTTATAATTGAGTATATATTGTATGCAGAGATGAGATACCTTGCTGACAAGATATTACAACTGAAACCGGATTGCTTTCTGATATTGTTCCCACAGAATAATTTTTTTTTTTTTAAAGAATGTAGATTATTTAGCAAGTTTTCTTTTGCAGTTTTGCCCATTATTATTTTAGCCATTTATTTAGCACTATATTCCTAGAATCCATTTGATTTCTCGTTAAACATTAAACATGTACGATTGTGTGATAATATATTTTTGTATATGTTTATCATTAGCCTTGTTATTTTATGCAAGAACATTCTTTTCCGATTGATGTCTGGCAGAGATGTAGTTTCCTTTCTTGTAGATTTTGTCATGTTTTTACTTTTTTTAAAAATCTTTTTTAAAGGGGTGTTTTCTTCATACCGTCAAATACCCCCCCCCCCATTTGTGTTGAGTATATATACATGTCATCTGACTCACAAGGAAGAGCATACCTTTGTAAAAATGTTTGACTACAATTACTACCGGTATCATTACTATTTTTTTTGGTATAATTTATATATATTCATACAGATTCATCATAAGTTTGCAAAGTGGGCCAAACATAAATCCACGGAGTGACACACCATTTGTTTTCAACCCCCGATTTGATGAGAACCAGGTGGTAAGAAACACCCAATCAGGAAACAGCTGGGGTTATGAAGAGAGAGATGGGGGATTTCCCTTCCACAAGGGCCAGAAGTTTCATGTGCAAATCCTGGTCAAACATGACAAGTATAAGGTGGGTGTGCCTAGTAACATCTAGCACTATACTTGTACCAACCTGCCTATCCCTCTAGCAACATCTAGCACTATACTTGTACCTACCTGCCTATCTCTCTAGCAACATCTAGCACTATACTTGTACCTACCTGCCTATCTCTCTAGCAACATCTAGCACTATACTCAGGCCTGCACCTAGTGGGGGGGGGGGCAACCATGGCACTTGTCAGGGGCCTGAGCTAGATAGGGGCCCGCCCTTTTTCGAGTTTTTTTTTTGAAACACGAAAGGGGCCCGAACTCTGTCAGCTGCCTGGGGCCCAGAATTTCCTTGGTGTGGGCCTGACTATACTTGTACCTACCTGCCTATCTCTCTAGCAACAAGTACATGTATTGACACATGTATGAGAAAACGAGTTAAAATTGCACAAATTCTTAAAATTCTCTTGCAGTATATTCCTGTTACTTTCATCATTTGTTTTTATGCGCATTGCCTTTAAATATACTTGACCCACATTAGAAATAAATTCCCAGTTAAAAATTGTATGCATGTATTTGGGTTACATTCATATCATGCATCCATTTGCCAGACCCATAAATGAAACTGCTGTTGCACAATGAATCATGGGATCAGTAACCATGCAGCTTGTACAACTTACAGTCCATGGAAACAAGAAAATTGGTTATTTAAGGCCAAGGGAATTGGTTTTTTAGGGCCAAGGAAATGGGTTTTTTAGGGCCAAGGGAATTGGTTATTTAGGGCCAAGGGAATTGGTTATTTAGGGCCAAGGGAATTGGTTATTTAGGGCCAAGGGAATTGGTTATTTAGGGCCAAGGGAATGTTTTTTTTTAGGGCCAAGGGAATGTTTTTTTTTAGGGCCAAGGGAATTGGTTATTTAGGGCCAAGGGATTTGGTTATTTAGGGCCAAGGGAATTGGTTATTTAGGGCCAAGGGAATGGGGTTTTTTTTAGGGCCAAGGGAAATTTAGCTAAGTGCCATGCCACATCATGGTAGCTAACCCAGGCTGCTCAGATGTTAGGAATTGAATGTAGTATAAAATTATAATTGATAAAACCTTTTTTTAAATGCATAAATAATACAAATAATTCTGATTGCCTAATGTATGCAAAGAAAAGAAATCATACATCTTATGCACTGTAGTAGATAGAATTAAATCATAACCTTGTCAGGTTGTAGTTTCAAATTCATCAAAAACTAGCTCTAAATGCCTTTTGAAATCTAGTGACTGCTATTATTACCTGTTAACACAGATTATTAGCGGGGCCACTTTTTATTACCTAAAATTTGTTTCAGATAAGGCATATAGTAACCAAAGATTGCATGCATTTATTTGAATTGGTGCAAGTTAGTTTGTGCTGGAGTGCTAATTCTGAATTTCAAATACAATGTACATGCAAAAATTTCAAGCCCCATTGGAATTTGCCTTCAAAAAACTATGTAAAACAAGAAACGTTTCAGGAATTTCTTACCATGCAGGACAAAAGTATACAGTTATACAAATTGTGATCTCATATGAGTTTTAACTGTTAGATGCTTTCCACATAGAATGAGGTTTTGGGGAGCTTTATTTTGCAACTAACTAAAAGCTGTGGTAGGTATTCATCTGGTTTTATACCCATTTCAGGTTTTCAGGTGGTCTGTTTCCATGTATGCAAAAAGATTTTCCGGCATTCTTGAGTTCTGTCAGTGGAAGTCTTAATCAAAGCTTCTGAGATTTATGAGTAAAACGTGTTTTTGCATATTCTTACTGTTTTCATCGTAGGATCCTCATTTGTGCTGCACATGAGTTGCATGGATTTTATTAAACTGTTAAGAATTACCAATGTAATTTTTCTTATCGCTTCCACCCCAGCCCTTCCCCAGTTTTATTGAGGAATTCAGGTCTCCCAATGTCAGCCTTTGGATCAGACAGAAACCTGGCTTGCTAAATCTTGTATACATTAGTTGATTAATGCATACATGCTGAGTAAAACAGTGCTCTTGTGAACTTTCATTCATTGTACATTCTTAGAGACAATCCCTTGTTTACACTGTTAATCAACTTTACGGTAGAGGCATGAAGTTTTGGAGGTCAAGATCCTATTTCCTTGATTTTGGTAGATAGTGGGGTATCCTGTCTGATGGTATTAGATACCGAAGATAAAAATATTATAATTTCTTTAACCTGATATCGGTGATATGATAAAAGAAGTAGGATTTTTTAAAAAAATATTATGAATGGACGGGGTTTTTCTCAAGTAAAAGTTTGCTACATTCCTTTAGTAGTGGGTTTAGACATGGGCTTAATATTGGAAAAATATGGTGACTACCTTGTGAGATATTGACTTCTGACTGTGTGCATAAGATAAAGTGGTAGATTACCAGGATGCTCAGGAGTGGAAAGTTCAATACATGTGTAAACATGCAGCAAGTTATTGATAGAATAGACTTGAGGCAGAATTCAGGTCTAGACCTGTGCTATTTGCTTGAAATTATACCAGTACAGTGGAACAGTGAGGGGGCCTAATCTTAAGTGCACTGTTTAGCATCAAATCAGACATATGCTGTTCACAATTTAAATAAAGTAAATAAATTTTTAAGTTGATGGCGTACCAATACGTTCAGCATATGTATCGCCAAAAATAAATGTTACCAACCACATATTGTAAGCTGGTGGTGGGTGGGTGTTGATTAGGATTCTACTGCAAAACATATTTTATAATTATATGCTATAATGGATGGATTATCTTCTTTTTTTTCTATACAGCACAGCAAGGATATTTTTTCCATGCGGTTTGATTTGTTGTTGTTGTAGGATTTAACGCCATTTTTCAGCACACGATAGGCTATACATGGCATCCAGTATTTATTGGTGGAGGAAAAACCCCAGGAAAGAACCACCGACCCACGAGAAGCTACTGGCAAGCTTTCTCACATAACTACATTAGCCGAATCTTAGACTCGAACCCACGCAGACAGAGGTGAGATGGCAGTGATCCGCAACGAAAAGCGCTTTCGACCACTCGGTCCCTCGGGGCACCACCATGCGGTTTGAGGACAGGATTTTTTTTTTTTTTTCAACATGGTTCTGGCATTCCCTATCACATTACATGGTTGATCCAATACAGTAGTTAGTCTGTGCTATATTAATACTAGTAATGAGCGAAACTGACAATGGTATGAATAATACATTTAATCTGAACATTTTGACAAGATTGTATTGTTGATACCTGAAGCATCTGATTTCTAACAAATTCAAGAAGTGATACTGAGAATTAACCTTAAAGATCAAAATTTACAGTTAGCTGTCAACACCAAATTTAGAGTTGTCATTACCAAATTTAGAGTTAATTGTTAACACCAAATTTAGAGTTGTCATTACCAAATTTAGAGTTGTCATTACCAAATTTAGAGTTAATTATCAATACCAAATTTCGAGTTAATTGTCAATACCAAATTTAGTTAGCTGTCAACACCAAATTTAGAGTTAATTCTCATTACCAAATTTAGAATTAGCTGTCAGTACCAAATTTAGAGTTAATTGTTAATACCAAATTTAGAGTTGTGTGACTTTTTTCAAGTGATGTTGATTATGTGTATATCAAATTTGATTTAGAGAATATAGGTGAAAAAGTGAATCAGTAGACATTACCAAGGAATATTTCAACTGATATTCACAAGTGATGAATTGTGTTAAATCACTGAGAATACCATATATATATATGCTTATTAATCTGTTCGGACTGCAAACAAAGATCCACTTCTGCCATTGCATAATGCACATGCATATCAGGGTCTACATAGTTTGCTTTATTGATTACAATGTGATGGCAGATCTGGGTCTGTGCAGTTCACAGTTCTTGTCTTATAAGCAAGTATATATGGTATTTGTTACTCTCATTAAAGAGGGCTTTTAATGGGAGTTTGTATGGCTTAGCAAATTGTCAGGTCTTTTGATACGATGATTCACAGCCATTAGTAAATATAATGGCAGTGCTCCAACATAGGAGTAACCTAATAATGATCATATTTTAGGTATGCTTATAACATTAATTTGAATTAATTTAACTGCCAGAAGTTGGAGCTTACACTTGAAATGGAATGGAATACAAAGTCTAAATACTGAATTTGAGAATGGAAATGTTTTTTTATTGTTGTATTAGGGGTTTAACGCCATTTTTCAGCACACTATAGGCTATACATGGCGGCCAGTATTAATGGTGAGGAAGAACCTGAGAAAACCCACAGGAAGAACCAACGACCCATGAGAAGCTACTGGCAAGCCTTCTCACATACCCAAATTTCCCGAATCTAAGACTGAAACCCACGCAGACAGAGGTGAGATGGCAGTGATCCGTAATGAAGAGTGCTTTAGACCACTCGGCCACTCTGAGCCCCTGAGAATGGAAATGGAGTCGTCTGTCTTATTACACACTGTTGACTAAAAGGTCCAGATCAGCTAGGCTGGTTAGTGTGTATTTGATTAGGATTTTTAATGTAGCTTTAACAATTTTTCAGTCATCACTATGATGTCCTCAGTGTGGCAGTTTATAGAAATGTCTAGCACTGGGGCATCATGCTGCAGACATGTAGCATGATGTCCCACTCAGTCACATTATCCTGACACCAGGCCGACCAGTCCTAACACTAACCTCTTAATGCTGAACACCAAGCGAGGTAGCTGTTAGTACCATATTTTGGTAAGTCTTTGGTATGACTCAGCCAGGGCTTGAATCCACAATCCCCGCTTCTGAGGTGGATGCTCCAACCACTAGGCAACTGGAGCGGTTAGGCTGGTCAGTAACTGGCCTCATATTACAGACCGCCACACTCGTCTTGCCTTACTTTGCTGTTTATCCATAGTGTCATCCAGATTAACCTCTCAGAGCAGCTGAAACCTGTTTTCAACTGGGCCAATTGCTTCTACGAGTTTGACGAGTCGCCAAATATAGCATGAAGATCTGACTACAACTGCTTAAGTGTCATGTTCTGGTGACCTTTGAATTAGCGAATGTAAATGCATCTTTAAAATATCAAATATCTAAAAATGAATCAAATCGTGCAGCACACATTCATGCACTTTATGCACAGTGCTTTGTCTCCAAACCCGAAGATATTAGACTTCTTATGATTGGTCAATAAAATTAGTGATTTTTGGAAATAACATAGGTTATCAGAACATGACACCTAAACAGTCACTGTCAGATCTTCATGGATAACAGTGGAGATCTGATTATAATCAGATTAGGTTAAAGAGTAGAACCTGATTCATTTATCTCACATTCAGGTGTACATATCACTAACCTAAAATGTCAGGTTAATTACTGTCCTTGTATGCTTTTAGTCCTTTCTGAAAAGTTATGTTATCTCCCTCTTTGTTATAATCAGATTAGGTTAAAGAGTAGAACCTGATTCATTTATCTCACATTCAGGTGTACATATCACTAATCTAAAATGTCTGGTTAATTACTGTCCTTGTATGCTTTTAGTCCTTTCTGAAAAGTTATGTTATCTCCCTCTTTGTGGGAGCTCTTCATTGTTAAACACAAGGTTTTTGCTGTTTTCGCATGAAATGTGAGTGGGAAACATATTTTGGGGATTATTTCTGAATACATCCGAATATATTGACATCCAAGCAATATCCCATTAGACAAATGGCTAGTTGTGCTAAAAATGTGTTTTCCATTGGTTAGTTTGCTGGCGCATGAAAACTTGGAGGTTTTTTTTTGGTTAACGGACCCATAATATTTATATTGAAAAGACTATTTATTCAAAATGCCCACCTTATCCTACTTTTTGCACTTCAGACTAGTCTGCTGTAGATCTGAGGCCATGAAGTCTAAAATCTGGACACAAAATCGGATTCAGACCATGGGCGAATTTCCGGTGGAAAAAAATTAGGTTTTTCCCTCTGTATTTTGTAGTGCAACTAAAATATCCAGATTATTTGGTATCATTGTAGAGCTTAATCTGTCTACCTTTCTCTAATACCACCTACTTTAGTGTATCACGCATAACCTTGATGCTACAGACCTTGGAAGTAGGCTATTTGTGCCCTGTAAACTCAGCGCTAGGGGTTAATGTGTTAAAGAACATATGTAGGATAAGAGACCAAAGTTCCCGTAGTGCTAACTGTTGCATGCTAAACTAATTATACATCATGATTTATGGCTATTTATTCCTTTGCTGTTTAATATAGAGTCAAGTTGTTAGTTCATAAATTGGAATTTTGGAATAATTTAGCTTCAGGGAAATATTTATATGGTACTAATGTCCAGCTGCAAACAATATAGACACAGATCTATTCTTACATAATGTGTTGTCAGATCAGGGTGACTGCTGATTAGGCATAACTAGTCGCATATACCCAGATCTGCTGGTGTGTTAGGCAATCATAAATCTACATTTTTGCAATCTGCAGTAGGACTCTATTTGTACGCTATTAGATATACACTAGTCCCCTCTTGAACAGCCCCCCTGACCAGCGGCCACCCGCTTCTTACGGCCAGAATCCCTTGGCACTGAAGAGTTTGTATTCAAAAGTACCCCTCAAGAGCAACCACCCCTCTAACGCGGCCAGAATTTTTGTACAAAAAATGAAAATGTCCCCCTGATGAACGGCCACTTTTGTTTCTTCAAATGTATCCAGAACCAATAATTAATTCAAATCTTGACGTTAGGTAAGCAATATTGATTATCTCTATCGTAGATACACATCTCCGAGTGTCAAATCGCCGTTAAAAGTGTCGACTTAAGATTTATAGTATATCATTATCTATTAAAGTTGATGTTTACATGAAATGGGCTCAATAATGTTATGATAGAGTTTGGGGTTTAACACCTATGTCAAGTTCTTCTCTTTGATGATTAATAATAACCAGACATAATTGTTATAATCATGACAGAGTCAGCATTGGCTAAAAATAGATTTTGCATAGTGGCACACACAGAGAACCTTAAAAAAACAACCGGGTATCATACAAAGACCGGAAAAATCACGTGATCACACATTATGGCTTCCTATACGATGACTGTATTTCGTACACTCGACACAAGTTTTGTCTGCATAATTAAATCGCATACAATCAACAATAACCGAATAAAACATTACCAAACATTAAAATGTCCTCATGTTATTCTACTCGACGACGTCGCGGAGGTGGGGGGGGGGAATGCCGAACAATTTTATGTAGGAAATACTCAAAAAAACAAGTTTATGTTGAAATAATTTGAATAAACAAAGTCATAACCGATAAAGATTTTCAGCAGCAGTGGGAAAATGGAGCAAATGGAAACATAATTATGTATGTACCAAGATGTAAATGACGTTTTTGAATCCAGTTGCAATGTGCATGACAACAATTCCCGCTCGCATATCACACTTACGCCAAGATAAAATAGTAACATATATTCAGTTGAAATAAATTGTTATTATAACAAAACGAACCTTTTAATGAATAATGTTTCATTTAGACGAAGATATTTAATGTTTTGAAGTATGTAGCTTTCTTACTATGTACATTACATAAAGTTATACATGTATTTCTCATAATAAATTTAGCCCCCTTCTGGAATGGCCACCCGTCTTATAAGGCCACTTTCCCGGTGCAGCAGGGGTGGCCGCATAAGAGGGGGACTACTGTATATGGTTGTTTGTGCAAACACGGATTTTTCTAATTGCTTTTAATTATGTTACAGGTGTCAGTCAATGGACATCATTTCACCGAGTTCAAACACAGAACACCAATGTCAGCTGTTACACATCTGATTGTGGAAGGAGGCATCAGAATCCATGAAATTCATGTCGAAGTACCATTTTTTGTAAGCTTTTTTATATATATGACCCTTATCGATAAATGGTGACAGTATTCATTCAGAACAGTCTCAGGTATTAATAGTAATACTAAGCTGTAAATTCTGTGGACCATTGATTTAAAAAAATTAATTTACCTTTTAATTTTCTGATGGATGGATTCAAAGGCATGCATTTGAGCTTTGATAAGATGTTGTATGGATGTAACAGTGTGTACTTCAGGTGCTTGACTTACCTGTATTTCACCTGCATGGACTTCTGTTATAGAAATTTTGTTTTGGTATATATTTGTATTTCATCTCGTAACCAGCAGGAAAGATTGTGAGGGACTGTATCTAAAGTTACAGCACTTTATTCTAACTAGGACATTTTGACCTGACAGTATTTCATGTTTCAGTTCTTCTGTTTTAAAAAAATTATTTTGAATATAAATTGGATCCAACATTTTCAAAATTTTCAAAGCCATGGTCCATTTTGGACCTAAAATGTAAATTTCGTCAGACATATATATATATATATATATATATATATATAGTCACCTGCAGTTGGATCACTTGTGTATATGTTACTTCCTTTTGTCTATTCTTTCATGTCTGCCAGGACAAGATTGTTATTCCTTCTGCTGCAAAACTGCTTGGAGCATTGCTTTGCTCACACATTCATTGAAGGGTCTAGTTGGTCCTGGATGAACATGGTGCTCTTTGGATGTCCAGATTAGTCACTATGCCATCTTGGGACTCTTGATATCACTATTCTTGATGAAATGGGTATAAGACTTCTTAAGATGTTTAGTTGGTCCAAAATAAAAACAATTGTTGTTGTTTTAGGGTTTTATGCCATTTTTCAGCACAAGATAGGCTTGACACGACAGGCAGTATGACTAGTGGAGGATAACCCTGGAAAATCCCAGGAAGAACCACCATCCCATGAGAAGCTAATGGCAAACTTTCTCATGTACCCATGTTAGCCAAACAATAGTTGTTGGGTTTTCAGAAAAGATTTATTATATTTGTTGGTTCTTCACGAAAATTGCACTGATAGACCTCCACCATGGCCTCCATTGTATCCATCTTGAAAATTGTGTTGTTGCAGATGGTCACACTGAAGTGAGATTTTCACAAAAAAGACTTACTGTCATATGTAGTTTGGTGCTGATTAGAACTCCAAAGTGATGGCCATCTTTAAAATCATCTTATAGCTATTTCTGTATGGACAGTTGTAATGAATGTAATTTCACTGAAAGACTTTTTATGGGACATAGTTGGGCCTTAATGGAAATGGAGCTGATAAGACCACTAATATGGTGGCCATATTAACCATCTTGAAAATTTTGTTATAGTTATTTCTGATGAAAAGATCTTCATATGGAATGAGTCTTTCACAAAATGACGTCTTATGATATCTGGATGGTTTTAAGTAATAATGGGTATCGAAGATGATGGAAGAATAGCTAAAACACTTTTCAATATATGTAGTTGATTCTGAATGTAAGTAATGCCAGCATGACTACCTACACTGGTCAGATCTAACACTAACCTGGGAATCGTTGTCTTGTATTAAAATGGTGCTTATCTAAATTCTGTAATTGTTGCCTTGATGCATCATTATAAATATTGGTATATGTCGACTATTTACCATTTGTCCAGCCATGCCAATTGAATTTTAGCGATATCCTTAGAAACTCCTGAAGCTTGTATTTTTCTTCAGAAGTCCATGAATTTATTGAAAAATTCATTTAATAAATTTTACTCTGCTGTTGTAAATAAAAACCATCAAAATCCTTAAATTCATTTTTTTTAAAAATTGATGTATTAAATTTTTTGTTTTAGTGGATCGAAAAACACTTGTAATCAACTTTTATAACGACCACATGATTAGTAATGATTGTTCTAATCATAAACAAAGATAAAAGGAATATTTAAAAAAGAATTGTTGCTACTGGTGATACTTGCTATAGTCTGTCTGTAAACCAGGCTAATGTACATGTCAAGAATTGCAGTTGTAGTGCCAGAGCTGAGTAGTAGTAGCATATATTGCTGGTCTTTTGAGTTGATCCATATTGCCGGGGGCAAATAAGGTCATTGTCTGTTAAACGAGCAAGAGAGAATCATTTGTGGGATTCGATTGATAGTGTTCAAGACTTGTGATGTTTGTTGTATTCCCCCCTCCCCCCGATGTTGAGTGATTACATCCCAATCACAAAGCTGTTGTCGATTCAAGTTGGTGTGACTGGATTACACACTTTGCTTATAAAGTTAATCCGTGTATGTCATCTTTGAATGAAGCCATTGACTTTTGTCTCCAAGTAAATTATTCTGTTTCCGGATGAGATAATTGTATCTTTTTAATTCATTAATTGTTAGATATGCAAACCACATGTATACATTTTTCATAATTTCCCCACATCCCAGTCATAACATTCTTTATGTTCGATTATTACAACTAAGCACTAATACTTTTAACGCCTAGAACCTTAATAATAATTGATTAACCTCCAACTAAAAAGAGACAAATTTTAAGGCTGGCAAAACGAATTATTGTAACTGAAGTTAAAGAGAGCAGACCACTCACATAAAAGTGTTTAAACATTGGTAAAACAAATTTAGGTTGTTATCAAGGAAAACGAATATTTTGCTAAAATATGTGATCTTTAAATGTAAATGTGATTTCATGTTTAATGATAGAAGTAAATCTTTATTGCTATATAAATTTATTTTAGATAAATACATAACAATATTTTAGCAAGAACTATTAATAAAGAATAGAATATATGTACAGTGATTGTGGTTATTTTTCTTGAAATTGTTCTGAAACTGGACCTTGGAAACTGGTCTTTTTGTACACAGAATCTCTTTTTGAGAGACCATCTGTCTTGAGAGACCATCTGTCTTGAAAGACCATTTTATGTTGGCAGATGGGTTGGTCTCTCATAACAGGTTTTAATGTACCAGATTTAAAATTTCTAATGACCAGCAATGGCCATCCTGATCAGGTTTGAAAACCACAGCCACTTGGCCTTGGGGTAAATCATTGGTCACTGCTCATGTTTTTACATCAATGAAGTTGTGAACAGTGATTTTTACTTGTACAAATTAATTTTGACCATAAATTGTACATTCTAATAAATTCATTAATGGTGAGCACTTACATTGATTTATGGTCAAAAGTTAAGATGACTCTAGTTTCTAATCTTGCAGGAGTTGTTAGCATGATAACACAAGTATGAATGGATTTTTAGTAAACACAATTTATGGATATACCTAAAGATTACATTGATTTTAAAATAAACATAAAATTATGATTTTATCAAACTTAGCATGTGACTGATTGATTCATTGACATTCTTGTATTGTATCATGTTCAAGGTCAACCGCTCTGATGACTAGTGGTTAGAGTGTCTACCGCAGGAGCAGGAGGTCGTGGGTTCGATCCCTGACTGAGTCATACCAAAGACTTAAAAAAATGATACTAACAGCTGCCTTGCTTGGCGCTTAGCATTAAGAGGTTAGTGTTAGGACTGGTTGGCTTGGTGTCATGATAATGTGACTGGGTGGGACATCATGCTATATGTCTGCGGCATGATGCCCCAGTGCTAGACATTGCTATAAACTGCCTCACTGCAGGCATCATAGTGATATGACTGAAAAATTGTTAAAGCTACGTTAAAAATCCTAATAAAAAATGTTCAAGGTCAAAGGCCATAACACACTTGTGTACAGTGCTTATCAAATAACAGTATGAAAACTCTAAGGTTAAAATTACTGAATTTGCGATACAAGAGATTCTCAGAAACATCTAAAGTGGTTTCAGTTAGTGCCAAGTCATACCAAAGATGTATAACAATGATAGTTGCAGCTACCTCACTTGGCTCTCAGCATTTAAGAAGCTAGTGTTAAGACTAGTTGACCTCGTGTCAGTACAGTGTGACTGGGTGGGACATGATGCTCAATGTTTGGGGCATGATGCCTTCAGTGTTAAACATCCTTATAAACTGCCACACTGCAGACATTGTAGTTATATGTTGGAAACATTGTTCAAGCTATGTTAAAAATCCAAAACACACAGACACACACACTATTTAAATCCAAAACACACAGACACACACACTATTTAAATCCAAAACACACAGACACACACACTATTTAAGTACCTAAACATTAAAATTAGATTAACTAAGTTTCTATCCATAGCAACTACTGTTTAAAATTATGTCACAGAGAGCTTGGTATATTGCTATTTCTGAAAATAATCTAATTGGAGTAGAGGTCCTCATTCAGCTGAACCACATATCATCCACCTTTGCAATGCTGTATATACTAATCTGAGGACTTCACTTTATTTCAATAAGTTGCCATTCATAATTGATTATCAGTTTAATTCTTAAATGTGTATAATTATTAGCCATCCACAACATGTGCATATATTTTTTAAAAAATGACCCGTGTATATTCCCCTTATTGGTCCCCTTTAGCACTCATGAATTAAGTGTGTGCTTCATCCAGCAAAACAGTAAATAAGAGCATGCTACCTTCAGCAAAGCCTTGTGAACAAGAGTCTCTTCCCCTTACTATACAATGTAAGCAAGATGGATTAATTGCCATTCATCCCCTGCTACACACTGTAAACTAGATGGATTAAATGCCATTCATCCCCTGCTACACAATGTAAACAAGATGGATTTATTGCCATTCATCCCCTGCTACACAATGTAAACAAGATGGATTAATTGCCACTCATCCCCTGCTACACAATGTAAACAAGATGGATTAATTGCTATTTATCCCCTGCTACACAATGTAAGCAAGATGAATTAATTGCCATTCATCCCCTGCTACACACTGTAAGCAAAATTAATTAATTGCCATTCATCCCCTGCTACACAATGTAAACAAGATGGATTAATTGCTATTTATCCTCTGCTACACAATGTAAGCAAGATGAATTAATTGCCATTCATCCCCTGCTACACACTGTAAGCAAAATGAATTAATTGCCATTCATCCCCTGCTACACAATGTAAGCAAAATGAATTAATTGCCATTCATCTCCTGCTACACAACGTAAGCAAGATGGCTTAATTGCCATTCATCCCCTGCTACACACTGTAAGCAAAATTAATTAATTGCCATTCATCCCCTGCTACACAATGTAAACAAGATGGATTAATTGCTATTTATCCCCTGCAACACAATGTAAGCAAGATGGATTAATTGCCATTCATCCCCTGCTACACAATGTAAGCAAAATGAATTAATTGCTATTCATCCCCTGCTACACAACGTAAGCAAGATAAGATGGATTAATTGCCATTCATCCCCTGCTACACAATGTAAACAAGATGGATTAATTGCAATTTATCCCCTGCAACACAATGTAAGCAAGATGGATAATTGCCATTCATCCCATGCTACACAATGTAAGCAAGATGGATTAATTGCCATTCATCCTCTGCTACACAATGTAAGCAGGATGGATTAATTGTCATTCATCCCTGCTACACAAAGTAAACAAAATGGATAAATTGCCATTCATCCCTGCTACACAATGTAAGCAAGATGGATTATTTATTTGTCCCCTACAATTCAATATAAACAAGACTGGTTAATTGCCATTCTTTTCCTGAAACACATTATCAACAATTGCACTATATTTGCTGTTCAGATCTGCTTTTTGAATAAACTTGTTTGCAAGTCGCTGCTGACTGTTGATATTTAAACATACATTGAAAAGTTACTAAGGCAGAGTGTGACAATACAAAGTAATTTAGGTTCCAAGGACAGCTTTTTGTCACTTAACATAAAAAATAATCTTCTTGCAGGATTGAGAGACAATTGCTCAGATAAAGTATAGCTACTTTTCAGCTGTTTCTCAGAAAATCTTCAGATATAGTCAATAAATATTGAAAAATTGGTTAACAGGAGTTTTTTAAGTGAATATTCCAAATACGTTTTGCAGTTGTTCTGCAAAAATTAAACATGCACAACAAATATAAAATATTAAACTTTTCTGTTATTAGTGTTGTATGGAGAAAATATTTCTTTTGTAGCTGTTGAGTATTTTCAAATTACATATTTTATAAAAAAATTTATTGTACTATGTACAATTGGCAGGAATCATTTTTTGGACAAGTACTGCATGCAGGATTATCAAAGTTTGTTCATCATAGCCAACACTCAACAGTTCATCAGGTACCATCTGTTCCAAACTGTATGGGAGATAACCTTAGCTTTATATATATATATATATACTTTTAGCATGTTTAATATTTTAATTGATTATTGTTTTCACAATATTTACAACATTGAAAATTAATTGTGAATTTTTTCTGACCAGGCTTTGATTATATATTTGCTGAAATGTTCAGCTAACCTTTTATGTTTTTTTCTTCAGTATCCTGGTGCCATGGGTACCTACCCACCCCCTCCACCAATGTTCCCAGGTGCACCAGCTTATAACCCTGTAAGTACATGTACTTTCTTTATCAATAAAGTTGCATTTTTGCTGATAAACAAAAGAATTCCTGCCCATTTTATGTAGTTTAACTGATGGCCTATTGGGCTTTGGGTTGTACTTACTATCAAAATCAACAGATTTATGAAGTGGTCACTGTTATGAATAATTACTTTTTCTTTACTGTTCATAATGTTCCACTTTCTGTACTGCTGGGTGAAATTTAATCAAACTTGTATTTAAACACACTTGGAAGTAAGGTCAAAATGAGCTTATTGAATGGCCACATATCTGTTGTGTATTGTCTGTTTACAATCTCTAATCTGACTGGTTTTGGCTGACAGCATCATGACATAACAGCTTTTAAAGTTAATACAAATGATAATTGATTTGCCATCAGATATGGTTGCCATTACTAAAAATAGATATAACGTGTAACTGACTTCCTCCGTTAATCAGGACAAATTTTACAGCATGTTCCCTGGAATGCTTTTCAAGTCTGTACAAATGATGGAAATATTCCACTCTGTATGTCACTTGTGACTTAAAAATAGAAAACCAAAAAAGGTGTGCAGTGTTTTTTCACTATTACACTACTATGACATTTTCTGCTTATCTATTGTAAATCAAAATCTTTGAAGAAATGAAAAGTTTGGTGTACCTCAGTATAATAACAGATGATATTGAATCAATTTCAGTACAGAATTTATCTACATGATTGTGTATATTTCTATCTATAGTTGGTGCTTTATTTTTTTAATACAGTTTACTGCTTACTCAAATTATCAACATCGTTGCCAGTTGTAACTTTTACTGTCTAGTAGTAAATTTTGAAGATTTAATTCGTTTGGGTTTCATGCCATTTTCAGCACTAGATAGGCTATACATGGCGGCCAATATTAATTGTGGAAGAAGAACCCGGAAAATCCCGGAAAGAACCACTGACCCACAAGAAGCTACTGGCAAGCTTTCTCACATACCCACATTCGCCAAATCGGAGACTCGAACCCACGCAGACAGAGGTGAGATGGCAGTGATCTGTAATGGACAGAGCTTTAGACCACTCGGCCACTTGGGGCCCCAACAGAATTGTTACAAAATATTAAAGTTTTCAACTTTGTCCTGCATAATGTTATCATAGACAAGGTTTGGTGAGCTCTCAGTTAAATTTTGCCAAAAATTTTCGATCCAAATACTGTCTCTCCATTGTTGTCTGCTGAAAATCAAGAAAATATTTTTAAATGGAAGACTTGTGTTAACAAAAAACAGACCCCCAAATTTTCCCAGATGAAGATAATTGCAGCTGATAAAACCTTAATAGTAAAATAAGTTTAAATCAACTCCATTCTTGTAATGGACAACTGAATGTAGTTGCATATACAGGAAGACAAACTCTGTTTGGAATTGAAACTTAAATTCAACATCAAATTTAGTGCCAGACTTCTAGCATCCGTTTGAATTTTGTTTCAGCCGGTACCTTTCGTCCAAAATATCCCTGGTGGTATTTATCCTGGCAAAATGATCTTCATCAGTGGAATTCCACACCCGAGCCCATCTAGGTAAGTTATATAACATATGGGTGAGCCTGTTTAATGTGTACATTTAAAAGATATTAGTTACATAAGATTTCATTTTCCTTTGGATTGCTGATCATTTATAATATGTTGCAGTCAATTTCCATAAATACAGTGTTAAAAGAAATATATGATTGATTGTAAATGCAAAATGAATGTTGCATGAAAGATGACACATTTTTGTTGACACATTTCACGACAGTCAACAAATTATTTTCTTTTATTCTAGTCAATACTATAAGAATCCCAGTGGTTGTTAGTTTGTTACATCTTTTCAGAATGAATGGTTTTAGCTTTTTCGAGTTTGACTACGGTAAGTACAGCAACAGCCATACAGCTTTGTGCTTAAAACTAATGTATGGTAAATTGAACATGTCTGTATAAGTACTTGTATTGAATTTGATATCATTGTACCATATGTCACTGCCTCCAATCCTTGCCCACTTGATTTTGTCAAGTATGGTCTAACACTTCAATAATACTGCTAAATATGAGTTATTTAGTGAAAATCTTAAGTTGATTTAACTTGATCATCCATTCTAGAGGAGCGATAAGAAGATTTTCAAAATGGCCACCATCTCTGCCATATTTGAAGCTGGATCAGCACCAGTTTCATTTAGCGCCTACAAGAAAGTGTAAAGTCTTTTTTTGTGAGAAACCCATGTAAATATAACCAACTGTTTAGGAGGAGTAAAGATAAGATTGGCAGAAAGGGCAATGTTTAGGACCAACTTGATCTTGGGATGAATGTATCTCTAATGTTTGGTTAGCACTGTAAGAAAGTTGTGTTAATGAATGCTGGGTGAAAGGACGTGACATGATCTATTCTGCTGTATGACTTGTAAAGCTACATCTTTAGCCTTTAAATAACTTTAATTCTCCTGTCCACCATTTCATTAGAAGATTTTTGAACAATTTTCCTTTCCCAGACTTGCATTTTTTTCATCAGTTTTAACATTATTTTTATGACATTTGTTTAGCTGAGATCTGCCTCGACATAAAAAATATTTCATTTGGTAAACTGTTGTATATACTTGCTTATAATGTTGAGTCAAACTAAAAACAGATCCAGATCTTCCATTCTATAATATGCCAGCAGATTTATGCACTTTGTTAGAAGTAATTAGTAGAACAAAGACTTTGATCTCTTTGCACATTGTGAAGGCATGTCAAGGTCTTTCCTGTTTGCAGTTGGATTTCACTGGGGGGTATATAAAGGAAATAATCATAATGTGTTTGCGGGTCCAGGCTTAAGGTAAATAAAAGTCCCCATTCTCATAAATAATGAGTTTGAGGTTAACAAAAGTCCCCATTCTCATAAATAAAGAGTTTGAAGTTAAAAAAAGTCCCCATTCTCATAAATAAAGAGTTTGAAGTAAAAAAAAAAGTCCCCATTCTCATAAATATAGAGTTTGAAGTTTTAAAAACTCCCCATTCTCATAAATAAAGAGTTTGAAGAAAAAAAAGTCCCCATTCTCACAAATAAGGAGTTTAAAGTTTAAAAAGTCCCCATTCTCATAAATAAAGAGTTTGAAGTTTAAAAATGTCCCCATTCTCAAAAATAATGAGTTTGTGGTTTAAAAAAGTCCACATTCTCGTAAATAATGAGTTTGAGTTTTTAAAAAGTCCCCATTCTCATAAATAATGAGTTTGTGGTATAAGAAAAAGTCCCCATTCTGGGATAGTTATATGGTTATTGCTGCTGCTGTTGTCATGAACTTTTTTGGTGTAACCATTCTTGACAGTGTTTCTGAAGCAGAAATGAAGGAGAACAGAAATTCTGTGGCAGAACACCAGACCAATAACATTTTGCAGGAACTAGAGACTTAAATTCTCAGTGTTAGGTTGATTATAAAATGAGAATATCAAAAAGAACATGTTCTTGGCATTTGTGCTAACATAAAATGGTCACCAATAACATATAATGTCTTTCCTTTGCAGACCAAAAAGACAACCAATAAATACCAATGAGTCTTGTAAATGCAAATGCATGTAATTATGCTTTGATACAGTCCTCTAGATAATGCTGTTTGGTGTCATTGACTGGTTTACCCATGGTTAGAGTTGTATTTTATTAAACCTCTTGCTTATAAAGGTGATATAAATTTGTTTAAACTATAACCAGACTGCATGTTTATAACTAATGTTACAAAGACAATACAGTACATTTCATTATCATATACTGTATCAATTTTATTTTTACAACAAATGTTTTACAGTACCATCTTTTGAAAAATTCAAACTGCCATTGTAGACGTTTTTGTTCTTTTCAGTGAATGGATGACTTTTTTTAAACTCATAATAAAATGAAAATATGTTGCCTATCAGTCAAATTGCATTTATATTTACTGTGGAGAAAAAAATCAGTAATTTTTGTTTTTGTTTTCAGATTTAGTGTATTCTTACAGTGTAGTCCTGAATTGGAACCAAAAGATATTGGTTTTGTTTTTGATGCTAGATTTAATTATGGTACCTCTCGAAAAATCGTGGTTCAAAATCATCGAGCTGATGGGTGTTGGGGTGAAGAGGAGAAACATACAATCTGTTTCCCATTTTCTCCAAATGTCAACTTTGATATTATTCTTTTGGTGGACCCACTGTGTTACAAGGTATTTCCCTGCAGTTCAGAATTTTGTATTTGGTGTTGTTATTGTTGTTGTTGTATGGGGTTTAATGCCATTTCTCAGTGCAATATAAGTTATAGATGGCAGCCAGTATCACAGATGGAGGATGAACCCAGGAAAACCCTGGTAAGAACCATTGATCCATCCATGGGAAGCTACTGGCAAGCTTTCTCACATACCCATATTGACAAGGCTACTGGCAAGCTTTCTCACATATTCATATTGACAAGGTTACTGGCAAGCTTTCTCACATACCCATATTGACAAGGCTACTGGCAAGCTTTCTCACATATCCATATTGACTAGGCTACTGGCAAGCTTTCTCACATACCCATATTGACTAGGCTACTGGCAAGCTTTCTCACATACCCATATTGACAAGGCTACTGGCAAGCTTTTTCACATACCCATATTGACAAGGCTGCTGGCAAGCTAAGTTCTCACATACCAATATTGACCAAGCTCAAGACAAACCTATGTGGATGGCAGTGATCAGTAAAAGAGTCTTTGACACACCCACTCAGGGCTCATCAGAATTTTTTTATTATTTTTAAACGAATTCTTTATGTAGGTAGGGTGCACACAGATATATTTTAAGAAGAAAAACACCTTCCTCAGGTAATAATTATGTCTAAATGGTAGACCCCTATCATAATTATAAAGATTACTGACCTTTTTCTTTAAGTGTTGCTTACCTTCCACACTCAACCTTTCTTTGTTGATCAAATATAGCTACATAGGTGGTCATGATCCCAAACTGCCAGCAATTATGATAGTAAATATGAAAGCTGACAATAGAGTACTTGTACAGCTGTATTAAATAGAATTGTAAACTGAAAAATTTAATTCTTGCATAAATAATAACTGTCAGTTGGGATTATCTGACAAAATTTTCCTTACATCAAATTGAACTTAACTTAACATTGTGTTTAGTTTCAAACAAATCTTTAAATCTTTGTTTTCATGCCAAAACAGAAAGTCCTACTCTATTACTGCCTGTATGTGTCTGTGTGTTTCAGATAATACAAATATAAGTGAATAATTGTATACAGCGTCAAATCTAAATAAGTAGGTTTCATAAAAATGAACTGAGACACCATTTAAATTGTATACAACTTAAATATGTTTTGTGAGGTTGGAACTTTTGAATGAAAATTATGTTGAGAAGTCTAGATAAGAATTAAAATGTGGTACACTTGTTATAAGGAGATCCCCTTCAAGGGCACTTTTTCAGCAGCTGAAAAGTTATCTTATAAGAGAGTTGGACTTTCTAGATGCGGATCACATATACAAGTAATGATTACATGTAAAGTAAAAAAGACATAGCTAATTTTTAAATATTTAAGATTTGAATTTGTGGAATCAGTTTGATAAAACATGACATTTTTAAAATATGAATAGTCATCACTTGTGGAACACAACAATTTAAAAACCTTGTCTCTAAAATCAGGATACAAACATCTGGCTGTGACATCATTCTCAATCCATTTCAAATTTGATGAAAAAAGGAAACTGATCCAGGAATTTTGTCCTTTAAGGAAAGATGCAATATTTATCTAGATTTCACAGGAATAAATAGAAGTTTCAGTTGAAAATTTTGCTTATGGCAATAAATAATGCCACATTTCTGCTGCTGGATTAAAAAAAATTGACTTCAAGCTTGAATTGGGTATGTCTTGACATTTGTAAATATTTTGAAAAATAATTCAAACATTTCCTATTGTCTTTTTTTTTCTTCAGTGTAATACCTGCATATGCTTAAATATGTACACATCCCCTTTCTTTTGATCAAAACTTGCTTAAAATATCCATTGATTACTAGGGGATAGACTGCTCAAGTCGAAGCCTTGTTTTGCTACTTGAAATTGTGGTTTAATGTGGTCAAAAGCAGACATTACATGGGTTTCATTGTGTAGTTGCACTGAAAGAGAGAGGGACTTTGAACCTCTAGAATGAAGAGCTCCCAATATGGTTAAAGGGAGCTTACTCTTCTTGTAGGGACAGACATCTGATGGGGACTTGGTGTGCACTTATTATGATGATATTTAACCTCAGCATGTGTGTGATTTAGAGTTTTTGACATAGCTATTTAAAAAAATTAATTCATATTGCTACAATGTCTGCAGTATGACAGTTTATAGTGCTGTCTAGCACTGGGGCAATATGCTGCAGACCTGTAGAATGTCCCACCCAATCACAATATCCAGACACCAGACTGAGCTGACTAGTTCTAACACTAACCTCGTAATGCTGAGCACCAAGCGAGGCAGCTGTTAGTATAATTTTTTAAAGTCTTTTGTATGACTCGTCCGGGTTTTGATTCCGTGACCTTCTGCATTTGCGGTGGATATTATAACCACTAGGCCGCTGGAAGGTTCATCTTTAACCTCATGAAATTTGTCCAGTGGATAGTTTGGAAGTGCATAGTATTGGTATTGAATATGATATTTAGAATTAGTGATAAGCACAAAGGTGTTTATATGATTTTATTAAATGATAAGACTTTTGTCTGATTTTATAGACCATTACCAGAGTACCCGAGTGATTCATTGAATTGGGTCAGCCAGATTTAATTCTGATAGCTGAGCAAGCTACATCAGCTTAAATTTATTATCCCAGAAAATATGGGACTCAATGCTTCAGGACTTTCCATTTTCCTTGTTATGATTGTGTAATATAATGATTACATTTTGTGTGAAATACTTTTATACTTGCACTAGCAGGTCAGGTTCTCCACTGTTGTATTGATATCGGTGGCAGATTAGTGTAAACCCTGATTTGCCATTGTATGATGCTACCAGCAGATCAGGTTCTCAGCTGTTCAGTTGAAATCAGTAGTAGAACAAATGTCATCCAGGACCTGCCATCGTATGAATCTCATGTAGGTCAGGTTTCCCTGATCTGCCATTGTAGTACCAGAGGGTTGTATTCTCTACTGTTCTGATGGAATCTGCTTTTTACCTTAGAATAAATTCCCCCCGATCAGATCAAATTATCATTAGGAATATAAGCTTGCTTCCCAAATTCAGCCCTACTATATATATATATATATATATATATATATATATATATATATATATATATATATATATATATCAACAAATGGCAATAACTCTTTGCCCATTATCTCCTCTTGTCAGTTCAGATGCTTTGCTTTGGTACACAACCCTATATGGAATAAGCCTTCCATAAAATCCAAGGTATGTATTGCCTTACATGTTTATGGAGAAGAGTTACTGCCCTTTGTCTAGTATTACTGGATTGGAAGGTAGCAGGCTTACCACTAATGTCAGATACATTGTACGTCAGATATGTAGCCATTTAACTCTATTGTCAGGGACATTAGACATTAGATATGTAGCCATTTAACTCTATTGTCAGGGACATTAGACATGTATCCATTTAACACTACTCATTAGATATGTTGTACATCAGATATGTATCCATTTAAAACTTGTCAGATACGTTGTATGTAAGACAAGTATCCATTTAACATTTTTGTCAGATACATTGTACATAAGACTTGTATCCATTTAACACAATTATAAAAACTCGTACATCAGACATGTATCCATTTAACACTTTTGGTCGGTCACATTGTACATAAAACATTTAGCACTACTCTCCATGATTAAATTACTGTTATATACACCTGTAAATCTTTTAAAGTACTATAAGGTTTGATGAAGTAGCCTCAAAATGTAGTAAATTTTGTGAGATCTCGGGCTTTTAGGTTGGGGATTGGCATTGGTGTGAAATGTAAACAAAACTGCATTATCTGGTGTCATTCTTGCTACCATTTCAGATTTTAAATCAGCTTTGTGGAAGGGATGGACAGTACTAAAAGCAAGGTGTGATTGAAATGTAAAAGCAAATAAACATTTTAAATCATAATTCTGCATCCATGGGAGATGTTGAGTGACCAGAAGGATGGGAGACACCTCGAGGAAACCCTCTCACATATATGAGTTGTTAAAAACTGTACAATGTCTGAATTAAAAACTGTCCTTGAAAGATCACATATGTTCACAATCTCTGAGATTTAATCTAATGCCTTACACATTCCTTCTTTAAAGTAGAGGGATTAGTGGGTTTTTTTTCTTTAGATTTACAGGCACATGTGGCAAAGTTGGCTTCAGAAACTGGCTTTACAAAATTTAAATAAGGAATGTTTTGAATTATTCACAATTCTTTTTACAGGTTCAGTATTTATCTTCAAAACGGGATGGGTCATGAGCCAAATCACATTGGCGTTGTCGTTGATGCACGCTTTAATTTCCGTGGGGAATCGAACACTTTGGTCCGTAACCATCGGGATCACAACTGGGGTGCTGAGGAAAGAGGCGTGTCTTACTTCCCATTCATGCCCAATGTACCCTTTGAAATTATAATTTTAGTTGAAGGGCACCAGTACAAGGTACAAAATGATGAATGCTTTCTTTCCTCGCTGATCAATTAAAAAACTCCTCATTCTTTGCCCTGAAAACATTTTATATCTTGAAACATCAACCAGCTATACCCTTAACCTTTGCTAATAAATGTCTGCCTACAATTTTACAGTTGTTCAAAGTGTACTCCTTTGTTTGCAAACCTCACACTGCTGTAGCTTGACAGGCTTAATTGTAATGTTTCTTGCATGGAATTCATTTCAACTAATACATAAAAAATCTGTTGGAGTAATTGACTTGGATCTTATTTATTTGAACTGGCAGTGGTTGGTTAATGAAAACTGCTTTTGTAGCTCTCTAATAATTCAGAAATTTCTATTAGTATTAAGTTTTTGCAATAATTAGTTATTACTCTTCAATTAATTAATTAATTAATTAATTAAGTTAATTGTGCAGATCATTTAATTATTTTAATAAATAAAAATTCATGAGACAGTTGCTTTTCATTGATTTGGGGAATTTTTTTTCCAGCTTAAAATTATGTTTTGTGATGTCAGGACTATTTTTATACTTATTAGATTCATATACTCACTTATAGATAAAGTCCAATTGTAGACAACAATGACTTTGATTGCTATCACATAATGGGTTGGCAGATCACGGTCCTTGTTGCTTGTTCTTTAGAATACTCCCAACAACCTGCATAGAGCCAGATCTGTCGGTGTGTTGAACTTGGCTTATAAGTGAATAAATAATTTGTATCTTTACTACAAAATGTATACCTTTCACATTTCAAGAATGGCCATTCATTAATGTAGGAATGCAATGGAAAGGGTAAAATAGTTAATAATTCAGTGCTAACAATTCTAGTTTTAGAAAAAATGAAGATTCTCAAAATATTTCTATCAAATGAAACCTAGAACCTGTTCTGAAGTGATGCTCTTTGGATACTTTTAATTACAAAAACACACGACTTAAATTTAAATCCAGGTTAACAAAATTATTTCCATAATTTTTTATTTTATAAACCACATTCTCCACTTATAAATCCATTTTTTAAAATTGAATTTACAACAGATGTATACCAACTTCTAGCCAACACTAGGTCCAATACTCCTAATTAAATGGCTCCATGTGAAAAGAAGCAAATATTCACCTAAGCAATTTTTCCACATACTTCTAAAATTGTCACAAACGTTTCTTGGATTTGTTTAAATCTTTTCTAAGTTGTAGTTTAGTGTTTCACTGAATGAATGTTAAGTGAACTGATTGTAGCAGTTATTTTATCTCATTAAAATAAGAGAATTAGCATAAAACCTTTAGTCATATATTCTAGACATACTTGTATACAGTTTCTGGTACTGTCAGGAGTGCAAAATCTAGTAGAAAATTATAACATTTTTTTGTTGTTGTGACATTTTAACATTATTGGTAATTTCAGATTTGATGATAATCCTCAGTCCTCATTCAAGTTTTGAAAAATATTGATTTAGAATTTGGATATTTATTACAATCAATGTGTAGTGGCCTAGTTGTACGAACGTTCACCTCAAAATACAGAAGGTCGTGGGTTTGATCCCTGGTCGAGTCATACCAAAGATTCATAATAATGGTACTAACAGCTGCCTCACTTGGTGCTCAGCATTAAGAGGTTAGACATCACTATAAACTGCTCCATTGTTGATGGTTGTATCATACGCTAAAGTGACGTTGATGGTTGTATCATATGCTGAGGTGATGGTTGTATCATATGCTAATGTGATGTTGATGGTTGTATCATATGATGCGGTGATGTTTATGGTTGTATCACATGTCAATGTACTATTTATGGTTGTATCATATGTTAATGTGTTGATTGTTGTATCATATAAGGTAATGTTAATGGTGTTGTTGATGGTTGTATCATAGGCTAAGGTGATGTTGATGGTTGCATCATATGCTAAGTTGAAGTTGATGGTTGCATCATATGCTAAGGTGTTGCTGGTTGTACATATGCTAGGGTGAAGTTGATGGTTGTATCATATACTAAGGTGCTGTTGCATCATATGCTAAGGTGAAGCTGATGTTTGCATCATATGCTAAGGTGTTGCTGGTTGTACATATGCTAAGGTGAAGTTGATGGTTGTATCATATACTAAGGTGCTGTTGATGGTTGTATCATATAGTAAGGTGCTTTTGATGGCTGTATCGTATACTAAGGTCATGTAGATGGTAGTATCATATGATAAGGTCCTTTTGATGGTTGTATCATATGCTAAGTTGATGTAGATGGTTGTATTATATGATAAGGTGCTTTTGACGAGCAGTTTATCTGACCAGGTCAACTATTATAACATTTTCTAAGCCTTTGTCATATCTGTTTCCATAATCTTCATGAATGAAAGTTAGCTTGTAATTTTTACATTTGATAGAGATGTAACATGCTGTAAATTTTACTGATGCCAATTGCTATGCCGCATTTGGCAGTGTTATGCACCACACACTCTAATGGAATGTCACTTAGTTAATTGCTGCATAGTGCATAGTGTACTTGGTTGCATGCAATATAGCTAACATCATTTTGGTTATGTACAAAGTTAGAAAACTGTGGTGGTCTTTTCTCTTGTCCACTTTAATTCATTGCCGTATAAAACCACACGCATGTCCTGTTGTACTAAATCTAGACTTTATAACATCTGGATATGTCAACACATACACAAGTATGATATTAGTATTGTCTTTGATGTTTGTAAGCATGTGTAAATTCCTTTCTTTGAAATCCAGTAGTGGAATTTAGACATAAATTTTTTAAAATCTTGAAGCTTTTATTATCATTAAAAAAAAACATTGCATGTGCCTTTACATCTTTTCAAACTGTATACTGCTCTGTTTTATACAGAGACTTCTTGACAAATATAATTCATTAAGTGTA
Organism: Unio delphinus; assembly: GCA_029339505.1. Taxonomy (NCBI): domain Eukaryota; kingdom Metazoa; phylum Mollusca; class Bivalvia; order Unionida; family Unionidae; genus Unio; species Unio delphinus. The sequence continues at coordinate 1,604,332 of JAQISU010001243.1, read as the reverse complement.
TCCTGTTTAACTGTCTTTTCATCTCAAAATAATCTGTGTTATATATGTCCTAATGACCATCCATTAAGATTCATTGTGTTCTAAGCTTTAACTGTTATTAGTAGAGAAAGAAGATCAAAGATGTTTCTTGAAATCTCTTATTTTTTACATTGTTTTTTGTGTGCTGGATTTACTTTTTAAGACATCAATATAGATTTTTTAAAAAATCCTAATTGGTATTGAACTGTGGAGTTTTGGTGAAAACCTCACTGTTTCACGTTTTCTCCACCAGCTTGGTGCTTTATTCAGCTTTGAATTATAAGGATAACTGTTCCCCCTCTTAGTTTCTGCAGATTGAAACCTCAAAGTTAGGCATTTCATTCTGATGTTTGTGCTTTAAATACATGCAAGTATATGGCACAGGAAAGATCTTTCTGTTTCATCGTTCATTCCTTAAACAGTTTTTTTTTCTTCAAAATTTGTTAAAACTGTTAATGAGTAAGGATAGAGTAATATGGTAAATCTGTGTATATTTTGTGCTAAATCTGTGTATATTTTGTGCTAAATCTGTGTATATTTTGTGCTAAATCTGTGTATATTTTGAATTTTGCAAACATGCCACATATTTACACTTTCAGTTTTCATAAGCATTTGGGATACCTTGCTTCTGCTGCTTGTATATAAGCTCTCCCCAAAGACCCAGTTAATCTGCCATCTCCCAATGCACCAGTTGATAATGGCTTTTTGGCATGGAGGAACATGCATATCATGTTTACGGCACATTGTTCATTCAGTGTCACCAAATATAGTTTATATTACTAAAAATATTAACCAACTTTTTTAAGTCCTCATAAAAACTAACAAAACTAGATATGCACTGGCAGTTAAATTTTAGGTCCAGGGAGGCAACTCAAATTTATTAAAATATTTAGACCATATATATTTATGTCCCTTGGGAATTGTTGCACATTTGGGAATACAATGTACTTAAGACATCAGAAATGGCTGTTTAAAGGAAATCACAGTAATATTATTGTTAATTCTTTGGTACATGAAAGGAAAATATGATTTAGAAAATATGTCCAGTTATTTAGAGAAGCATGCTTACTGTTGTAAATTGGACCATACATATTATATCTATGGAGTTTTCTTTCATCTGATCTTATGTAAATATATATTGCTTCAGTACTCTCAGTACTTTGCAATTAATTGTTTCACATAAATATCATAGAAACTGATTTTCCTTTATCTTGTAAGCTAGCTTAGCTAGGTCTGTAGAGGTTATGAAGTCAGCATGATAAGTTAGTTTCATTTGACCAGCCTGTCATGTAATTCTAAGCTTACACCAGAATCATTACATAGCATAGGCTATGTCTAGATTGGTTTTAAAAAATGTCTTGTTGTTGTTGTAATTTTGTTTGTACAAAATTTGAATGAACACCAATATCAGTAGCAGCAGACTATCATATAGTGGAGATATTGTAGATCCACCTTAAAGTCTGGTTAAATGAATGTTACCATACATGCCTGAATACAATAAGTAAGAGTTGTTGCCCTTAATGTTTGAGCATATTAAGCCTTTTGAGAAAATTAAATATATATTACACCAACATACTGGATATAACTGTTTATAAAATTTTAATTGAGATTGGAAATAAACATTTTAATATGGTTCATGATTATCTTTGACATCCACTGTAGATAAACTGTAATAGATCTGTTTAGAAAAAGAAAGAGCTTCAACATTTTAATTGACTTGACTTGATTTGACTATGTAATCAGTATCAGTTTGACTGAGAAAAAAAACTCTATAAAGTTCAAAATATAGCTGGATTATCCATAGATTATTAATTTTTTTTCACTTATTTTTTTAAGATGCTGATTTTGTTTACCCATAACACAATTTGAAAATGGTTTTTAGTTACATCAAATTGCATTTTAAAGCTACACAAACACACCCCACACTTGTAACTGCTTACTGATCATATTATGTGATATATATATATATATATATATATATATATATATATATATATATATATATATATATATATATATATATATAACATTTATCATTATTAGGTTGCTGTGAATAACCAGCATCTCTTGGAGTTCAACCATCGACTGCAGCCACTAAATCGTGTCGATACCCTGAGGATTGATGGAGATGTAAGACTGACCCAAGTCCGTTTCCAATAGAGTGGTGCGTCAGGGTCTGACTGGTTTACCTGCTGTATTTGTTAAATCAAAAGCTGTTCAACCAGTATGGATGACCATGATTAAAAACTAAATAAGTCTGGATAACCATGATTGCAAACTTTATAAAATACTTTATATAAATAAACTTGTAGCATTATTTTTTTATATTTTATCGTTAGTCACAAAATATAAATGTATATCATCCTTCTATTTGTTGAGCCCAAATTGGTGGAAAAGTGAGATATTGCAGTCATTTTTATGTTAATTGCTGTAGCATTAGCATCAAGAATTCTTTCAGCTTTGGTTATAAGTTTTTCATTTGCACACAGGTCAAGAACCACATGATACATTCTCATCATCCATGGCACAAAGTATTATGCAACCAGTACATTTCATTCTGTGACATGCATGCTAGTCCCTTAGAATTTCTGATCAAGGTCATTGTGAAAGAAATTATTTTGTTTTAACACTTTGGTTACATGTATTTTTTGTATTTGCAAATGTTTCCATAACCCTTTGGTGGGTTTTGTTCATGCTTGAAATTGAATAATTATGAAGTTTAAATAATTCATTGTACAGCATGTACTTGCATCTTTAACCTTGTGGTCAAGATTATGATCATACAATTTGGTATTGAGGTTATGCTTTTTTATCATTTTTTCTTCTTCATATTTCTCAACCCCATGATGGATTTTGTTCATTCTTTGGATGAAATATAAAGGTAATATCAAATCAATAAATGATGGTTGCAAAGATTAGTTTTTACAGCTGAAGCCTTCATAAAGCTTTGTATGCATTTAGATATTTTATTAGAATTCAAATGTTTCTGAAATATCTTTGGTGTATGCATATATTTCATGTCCTCAGTATTTATGTTTTGTGCATGTATTTCAAAACTAGTCATCACTTGTTATATTTTTAATTAAGTATACATTCAGAAAAATTGCATTGCTTGGAGTCTATAAGTCAAATGTTGGAATCATGATAAATATAACAAAAAACTGAGTTGTGCAAAATGTTAATTTAAGCCTGCATGCCTTGACCAAACTTCCAGGTGATTAAGATCCATTGTCCTGTCTGCCATGCCTCCAATACATAGAGAACTAGAAAATTAAGTGAATGGTGTGGTGGATGTGCACATTACTCTTGTTCCAAGCCAATTTTCCATACATATATACTAGTTATTACATGTGTATAAAATATACTTGCTTACAAACATTATCAATCTATATCTACCATGCACAAGTAGCTAGGTCAGGGTTTTTTTTTCTCTCTCATAAGTCATTACTAGATCAAGTAGATTGAAGCATTGTTTTTTGTGACTTTTTTCTTATTTGTAATAATAATGACCCTGCAATTATTCTTCTGTACATTTATCACAAGTTATTCATCGAAAAATGCATGTACTTCATACTAGTCCATCCAGTTTTGTATTTTACAATAAAAAAATCTATGCAAACTAGGAAAGGTGCATCAAAATCGTAATTCTCGGGGCTTTCTGTGCTGCCAAAACAGTTTTGAATAACCATGGAAAAATTGTTTTAATCATAAATATTCTGAAAGTATTATTGTCACAGAGTTTATTCTTGCGAGTGATTGTAATTTTACTGCCATTAATAACATTTATGAATAGTTTTTGTCCAGTTTTTGGTGTGAAAACCATTTCATGAAGTTAATCCAGATTGACTAACAAAAACATGTTACTGCACAATACTCAGTTGTTTGTTTTTTGTTTCCCCCCCCCCTCTGAATTAATATGCATCAGCATGATAGTTTGATGAAGTACGGTTTAAGTTAACATTGCATAAAGAGTCATCTGATTTAAGCAACGCAGATGCTGTGGATTAAAAAACATTAAACATTGCAGGAATATCCATGAATTGGCATAATGAGGTTTCTCGTGACACCGAGATACTTTTTAGCTTATCCAGTCAAAAAGGAACGAGACCCTCACTCCGGCTTAGAAAGTCATGACTTGGTATTTTGGCTTGTCACATTGTTGGTAAACTTTGCCTATAGTATATGCAATTTCATATTTTTGATATTATAACATGTGAACATATCTGTTAATATGATTTTGATTGGTCCAAATAAGCCCATGAAATTTTTGTGCAGTATTCTCTCTAATGATTGGTGGCAATCATAGAGAAAACTTTTTTAACCCCACCTTCTGGTATGTTTTGTTGTCAGTGAACATTTTGGATGCCTATTTTTCAATTTACAAAAGAAATTGTGTGTGTGTGTGTGTGGGGGGGGGAGATGGTCTTTCTGAATAAGGCCAATTTACCACCACAGATTCTTGTTATGTCATGTATGACATTTCCTAAACGTGAAAAATGGCTAAAATCCAAAGACGTGAACAATTAAAACAAAGGGGATTGCTCAGTTCATAGCAAATGTGTAAGTTGGGGTTGGGGTGAGGGGGTCAACCTGAAGCATGGAATCCACCCTATATACAAGCATGGTTTAAATATTAACTTACAGAAGTAAATAAACTCTCATCTGTTCACAAAAGAACGTGGACATGCAAGCAAGCAAGTTGAATTTTTATAGTTGCCGCCGTCCACAAGGGACATATGGGCAACTTTTATATCCAGCATATCGCTGAACATTTATTTACCTTTATATATGTGTACAGTAGTACGGACATAACATGGTCTCCAAACTGACGTTTATCCAACATATGCATATTTTAAGCTGTAAATATGTGATGTAATTCTGATTCAAAATTAAATTTGTTTGCATATTCTGTAGTCTGCTGTTACCAGTCAAGTACTGCAAATATCTGATCACAAATACATTACAGTAAATATGGAAATCTCTGCATCCAGAAAACCTTTTAAATGAAAATTGCAACAATGTAATGTTTAGTTGTGAAAGTGACATGTTAGGTAAACATGAACCATTTGCAAAGTAAGCATTCTAACTGGTACTGCATCAAACAATGTGACATCTTGAGCGTTGGACATTTTGTTGAGACAGAGACTGACTGCAATGAAATCAGAACTGTCTAATTTCGGACCATACAGTAACACTGAGTATAGGTTAGAATTTGTTCGTGCTGGTTAATCGCTCTACCTGGAGGTTTATCCGAGGCGTGATTTTAAAATACACCAGGATTATTTAAAAGGATTACATTTTACTTCAACAGATTATTCTTCAAACATAAGTATCAAATCTACTACCACTTGACCTACATATAATACTGATCTTTACCATTCTTCTGTCCTTGATTCTCCCTACTTCTCTATATACGCCATCTATAGCTTTACTTGTAGTGAATTTTCAGACAGTAATTTCAATACTGATTATTAAATCCACTTTTTGTTAAATATTATACAAACAAAGGAAAAACTTGTGTGCAAATATTAAATATAAAATCATAATAAATAACTGTAAATACTCGGAAAAGTATTAAACTAACAGAAATAATAATGGATATTACAAACGTAGAGGAATCTATGCCAGCTTATGGCGAAAGTTTTCTCAAAAATGTCTTCCGTACGGAAATTAAGGACATAGATGAGGGGCGCCGCATAAAAGCCTATAGAGATAATTGGGCCCAGGCAATTGATTTATCTGGGATACAGCAACAAAACCGACCAACTGCGGTCATGATTTTGGCGTCTCTGGCTGCAAGGGGGATTAATGAATCCAATTTAGATACCCTAACGCCAATTGGACGAGGGATTTATGACATGTATCCCAAAGAAAAGGCTTTCCTTCTCCCAAGAGGAGAGAGAGACATAAGGGGCGTACTTGGGCAAGTTACCTCACCACCACCGATCACAAAATTGATACAGAAAAGAACTGCAGATATTTTTGTGTCCAGATTTCCTTACGAGGTGCCTATACTCCTCTTATTAAAGACAATATAAAAACATTAGGTAAAAATTTTTAAAAAGACGAAATGGAAAAAAATCTGAAGGAAATCTTGGAAAGTATTAAAAAAAATTGCAAATCTGGGCACTAATGGCAATGCAAACATGCTTAATGGAACGAGCACAAGTTGCAAAAAATTACATGTACGTGCACCTAAATTACAAACTAAAAACAGTAGACATTAAAAACGCAACATTAATAGAAATGGATAACGGCATTATTAAATACTTATGGGCATTTAAAATACACCACACAAACAAAGAAACTTTATATAGGGAGGGGAAGAGGGGAGGTTTAGGTCTCCCTCACCCCACCCTAATTAAATACACCAACATTTTAAATAGATTTAAGGAGATTAAAGCGGAGCCAAAAATAGCTTGGCAAGGGCTCTATATTTATTAATTTGGTTTCTCTATGAAGCAGAGAAACGACAGATAAAGGAATAATAAATTAACAAAAATTTTAGAGGTGCCAAGAAAATTAAGATTGATAAAAGATTTATTTTTTAAATATAGGGATGTTAAGGAATTTTGGGAAATTGATACAAAATCCACATACAGATGGCTAACACAAAACACAATAAATAAGGGGGAAAAAAGGTTGAACAAAAAAACAAAAACATTAATTGGGATAGGGCATGGGGAAACAGGGTCAAACCAGGATCCATAAAAATGAAAAGTACCCTGTTCAAATACATGCACGATACGTGGTTGACAGGGGAAAATAGCAGTGAGACGGCATATGATCGAAGTGTCGCCAAAATGTCCACTGTGCAAAAACTTTTTTTCCTCAAAAAATCATGTCCTGACAAAATGTACTTTTAATATAGAACTTAGAAGCAAGGAACAACGTTATAATGACTATAAATAGAAACCAAATATACCAAGATACACATTTATTATACTTAGATGGGAAATTTCCCAAAGAAACATTGTATAAGATAACAGCATTTATAGTTAAGAATATGATAGTATGCGATCCAGTATTTAAGTATGGGGAAAAAATTAGATACAAGGGAGGGACAGGGAACTGAGGAGGAGAAAGTACTAGCAATGAGAACACGAGGCTAAATCACAAGGCGCTACACGAAGTGGACAGGCCCGTGAAAGAGTTGGGAAACAAACTCGCCTAGAGACTTGTGCACAATCGCCGGGTACATGCTAGTGATAAATAAATACAGATTACAAAAAAAATCGAGACGGGTGAAGTGCAAACAAAATAAAGAAATTGTACAGATCCCGTTTCGATCCAAGTGATTTATTATATAAATAAGGAAGATTACAAAACATGGAACACCATAAAGCAAACATTAAAACGATAGGTTGGAAACAACCAATTTAAACTAAATTTAATACACAATGTGTTTGTACCAAATTCAAAATTGTTAAAAATATAAATTAAATGAAATTAAAAAATATATTTAAAAAATACCGTTTAGATGTATTTATATGATTAGAAAACTGGGACATTTGATGAAAATGGCTATCCTTACAAAAAACACTGTATAAATATGTATACATATAGCAACATACAAATAGCATAACACAAATAACATACACAGGATACAGGAAACCCCTAGCCAGGGTTAACTTTGAGAAATTAAGGCAGACACCAATGATGGGCCTTTGGGCTCGGGTGAAAATGTCAGAAAAACACTACGGACCAATGTATCCTATTATCATATAATCCCGATGGGAAAAAATTAAGGATAGGTTAAAATTAAATGGAATTTCATATTAAAAAACCCCCCACAAAACTACACATTAGGGGAACACGCACAAAACTTTTTTATTAGTTTTTTTCAATAGAGGGAGGGGGCATCTGTCTGGTGCCCCCCCCCCCCCAAAAAAAAAAGCTTTGAACAAAGGACGGGAGTCAAGGCCATAGAGATCAGGAGAGGGACATACAAAACTATGCCCAGTATCAATACGGGTAAAATAATTGTCAGAATTGATACCAGGGACACACAAAAGATACCAGAACACTTTAAAATCTTCGGATTACCGATACAAACATGGTACTATGGCTGCATTCAGTCAAGACCCTGTGGTTCATGTAACAAAACTGGACATGATAAATGGAAGTGTCCCCAAACTACTGCACAGACCCCCGGGACAAAAAGTACAACCAATACAACCAAAGCACCAAGGAGAAATAAAGAACCACATATAAAACTATCATATGCCGAAGCAACAGAAATAACAGTAAATAAAGAAACGCAGTCCAATGTCACTACAAAAGTGACAACATTACCAACAATATTAACACCAAACAGGTTTGATGTACTGGAAACGAACAAGGAAGTAGAACCAGAAAACACCTACCAATCAGAGCAGTTAACGGAGGAAAATTTGGAAACTGATATTGAACAAATTAACAACAACACCCCAAGAAAAGATACCAAAAAAAAAAAAAAAAAAATTAAAAGAAAGGCACCACTATCAAAAGCCAGCTCAACAAACTCAACTAAAAAAAGACAGACTACCAATAAGAAGAACCACAGGAGTCTGACGTTTTATCAATAAAGTACGGCGAAATGTCTTGACAAAATGAAATACCCTTAACAATACCATTATAGTGTTTATATATATATATATATATATATATATATATATATATATATATATATATATATATATATATATATATATATATATATATATATATATATATATATATATATTCATTCACTGCCCGTCACTCCTATCAGGGTATGGGCCGCCAACTACAGATCTCCAGAGTCCTCTGTCCTGGGCCATTTTTTCTAGCTGGTTCCAGGTGTAGCCCATCTTGGTGGTGTCAGACTGGAGGTTGCGTCGCCAGGTGTTTCTTGGACGGCCTCTCTTCCGCTTGCCTTGTGGGTTCCACCTCAGCGCCTGCCTGGTGATACTGGTTGGCGGTTTCCGTAGGGTGTGCCCTATCCAGCCCCATCTCTTCTTCCTGATTTCTTCTTCAGCAGGAAGTTGGGAGGTCCTTTCCCAAAGATTGGCATTGTTGATGGTGTCAGGCCAGCGGATCCGGAGAATCCTTCTGAGGCAGCTGTTGATGAAGGTCTGGACTTTCCTGATGGTGGTCTTGGTCGTCCTCCAGGTCTCTGCTCCATACAGTAAGACTGACTTCACGTTGGAGTTGAACAGTCGGATCTTGGTGGTCAAGGACAGCTCTTTGGGGGTCCAGATATTCTTGAGCTGGATGAAGGCGGCTCTTGCTTTGCCGATCCTTGTCTTGACGTCTGCGTCTGTACCGCCCTGCTGGTCAATGATGCTACCCAGGTAGGTGAAGGACTGCACTTCTTCCAGGGGACTTCCATTCAGGGTGACTGGTTCGGTACTTGTGGAGTTGATCTTCAGAATCTTGGTCTTGTCCTCGTGGATGTTGAGGCCAACTTGTGAAGACGTGGCTGCCACAACGTTTGTCTTTTCTTGCATCTGCTGTTTGCTGTGTGAAAGGAGTGCAAGGTTGTCGGCAAAATCCAAGTCGTCTAGCTGGCTCCACAAAGTCTACTGAATTCCGTTCCTGCGCTCGCTGGTGGACGTTTTCATAATCCAGTCGATGGCGAGGAGGAAGAGAAACGGTGATAACAAGCATCCTTGTCGGACTCCAGATCGCACCTGGAAGCTGTCTGTGAGCTGCCCTCCATGGATAACTCTGTAGGACATGCCGCCGTAGGAGTTCCTGATTAGGTTGACCATCTTGGCTGGGATGCCGTTGTGCCGAAGGAGTTTCCAGAGGGTTTCTCGATCCACGCTGTCGAACGCCTTCTCATAGTCGATGAAGTTGATGTACAACGGGGAGTTCCACTCTAGGGACTGTTCGACTATGATGCGGAGCGTCGCAATCTGGTCTGTGCAGGATCTGTTCTGCCGGAAGCCTGCTTGCTCATCTCGCAGCTGTGCGTCCGCGGTTGCCTTCATCCTTTCCAAAAGGACTCGGTTGAAGACCTTCCCTGGCACAGATAGGAGTGTGATGCCCCTGTAGTTGTTACAGTTGCTGAGGTCGCCTTTCTTGGGAAGTTTGATCAGGTAACCTTCCTTCCAGTTTGCCGGTACGTCTTCTTCCTCCCAAATCCTCTCAAAGAGTGGGTACAGCATCTCCACTGACGCATCCAGGTCTGCCTTTAGCGCCTCTGCTGGGATGTCGTCGGGTCCAGCCGCCTTCCCGCTCTTTAACAGGGTGATGGCCTTCCTGATCTCGTCTCTGGTCGGTTTCTCGCAATTGATCGGGGGATCTATGTTAGCTGGTTCGATGTCGGGGGGGGGGGGGGGGGTTGCGGATGCTGGCCTGTTCAGGAGATCCTCAAAATGTTCTGCCCATCTGTTCATCTGCTGGTCTAAACTGTTGATGGTATTCCCCTGCTTGTCCTTGACAGGTCTTTCTGGTTTGCTGAAATTCCCGGAGAGTCGTCTGGTGATGTCGTACAGCTGTTTCATGTTACCGCTGTACGCTGCCTGCTCCGCCTCAGCTGCCAGTCCATCAAGGTATTCTTTCTTGTCCTTCTTGATGTTTCTCTTCACTACTCTGTGGGCTTCTGCATAAGCTTCTTGAGCCTTGGCCTTCGCTGCTCTGGTTCTACTGTTGAAGACTACTGCCTTCTTCCTCTTCCTGTCTTCGATCTTGGTCAAGGTCTCTGCTGTGATCCACTCTTTCTGCTGGTGTTTCTTTGGCCCCACTACTTCTTGGCATGATGCTCTTAGTGTTTCTTTCACTATCTGCCAACTGTTGAGTACACTGTCTTCTTCTTCTTGAAAAAGTTCCTGAAGCACTTCAAACTTGTTCTTCAGCGTCAGACCAAACTCTTGTCTTATCTTGGGGTCTTTCAGAAGGCTGACGTTGTACTTGATTCTTCTGTCTGACGCTTCCATCTGGTTTCTCTTCAGCTTCAGCTTCAGCTTCAGTTTGGCCACCACCAGGTGATGGTCGGACGCCACGTCTGCTCCTCTTCTCACTCTAACGTCCTGCAGGGATCTTCTGAACTTCTTGCTAATGCAAACGTGGTCGATCTGGTTCTCTGTCGCGCTGTCTGGCGATACCCATGTATTCTTGTGGATCCGCTTGTGAGGAAAGATGCTGCCTCCAATGACCAGGCTGTTGAGTGCCCACAGGTCTGCAAATCTCTCTCCATTCTCATTCATCTCTCCCAGGGCGTGGGTTCCCATGACTGGTTCGTATCCAGTGTTGTCAGACCCAATCTTGGCGTTGACATCTCCCATGAGGATGGTGACGTCCTTGTCCGGATAGGTCTCGAGGATCTTCTGCAGTCTGTTGTAAAACTGGTCTTTGTCCTCCTCTTCACTGTCGTTCGTTGGGGCATAGCACTGGACGACGTTCATCTTGATCTTCCTCTTCTTAGTTCGGAAGGATGTCGTGATGATCCTGGGGCCGTGCGCCTCCCATCCAATCAGTGCCCTCTGTGCCTGCTTGGACAGCATGAAGCCTACTCCCTGCGTGTGGGGTGCATCGCTTTCTTCATGCCCGGAGTACAGCAACAGCTCTCCTGTCATCAGTCGTGATTGTCCAGCTTGGGTCCACCGTGTCTCGCTGATGCCTAACACGGCCAGCTTGTTGCTCCTCATCTCGGCTGCTACCTGCGCCGTCTTTCCTGGCTCGTACATGGTCCTAACATTCCATGTGCCGATGTTGATTCTCCTGGTAGACAAAAGGGTAGTCGGCTTTGTGGCATCCTTTCGGCTTTCACCACCCAGCGTCATGCGTCTTCGTGATGAAGACCCTTCCTCTCCCAGGATAAAGTTTTCTGTTTCTTCTGTTGTTGACGTTTCTGTAGCGTCGTTCTTTTTACAGGGTGGGGGTGCTAACCCCACGCCCAACCCTCCTCCTTTACCCTGACTTGGGACAGGCAGATCATAAATCCCTAAGGATCTCACTGGTGGAGTTATATATATTTATATATACATATTATTGTTAAGGGTATTTCATTTTGTCAGACATTTCGCCGTACTTTATTGATAAAACGTCAGACTCCTGTGGAAGAACTTACCCGATACACCAGGAATCTCGGCCATAAACAAAATACTGAAAGATCTATGAGCAGATACAGACAAAACACCACTCCGAAAAGATAAACCCGGAGAGGAAACAAAAAAATCACCATCGAAGGACCAAGTAGAAACTGTACCAGAAATAACAGAGCCAGGAAATTACAATGAGACAAGAGAAAGATGAAGAGAACGAAAAAATACAAAGGTTATCGAAGAGAAACCCCAAGAAATAAGCACAGGAAGGCGAAACACAAAATGAAGACCAAACAACAACAGCAATAATAATAACACCATTACTAAACCAACCTCACAACAAACATCACAACAACAAAACGAATTAACAAAACAATAAATATAAACACAATATGACATAATATAATAATATAATAATAATATTATTAATAGTAATAAGTAGAAATGGATGACAGAAATGCACTAAAACTCGCATCCATTAACATACTTGAAATAGATAAAGAAAACGCAACCACACTTGTTAATAAAACAAAACAATACGATTACAAGAGATACATAACATTCATCAAAATATTGTCAACCATATAGAGGATAAATTAGATGCTATATTTATATATCAAAAAGACGCCATAAACATAAGTTCTGGTGTAGGATTAATAATCATAAACAAAATGATACAAAATAAGTGGAAACTATTCACAATCCCAAAGGAACTACAAGGAAGATTACTACATATAAAAGCATGTAAAATACACATTATCAACGTATACGTACCTACGCGACGTAAATCACGCTTAATTTTTTTAAAACATTTTTCTGATTATATACAAAATTTTTACCAAGAAGATTTTATTATATTAGGGGATTTCAATACGTTTATACACAATACAGACAGACTCACACTTACAGCATACCAAGATAGAGAAACAATAATAAAACTACAAGAAATAATTGAAAATTATAAACTAATAGACACTTTCAGACATTTATATCAAAATGAAAGAAAATACATATATGAAACAACCCAATCTGCGTCTAGAATAGACCATATATACACCACAGTACAAAATATAAACAATGTTTTACAAAGTGAAATACTTCAGGAAAAAATAGGGGACCACAAAACAGTTACAATTAAATATAAAATGTATGAAGCTATAAAATGGGGTAAAACCTACTGGAAGCTAAATAATACAATACTACAACTTCCAGAATTCTATTCTGAAATTGAAAACTTGTTTAATAATATCAACAATGAAAATATAATCCCATTGTGGGATAACATTAAACAAAACATAAAAACTAAATGCCAAAAATACTCTAGACTACAAAGTGAGAGTCGGAGATTAATAGAATCAGAATGTATAAGAATTCTGAATAATACAAAAATAAGCGATGAACAAAGACTTCAAACAAATAAAGTTCTTGATAAAGTAAATGAATACAAGTTGAATGGAGATAATTAAAGATATTTATAATACTGGAAAAAACATCTACAAAAGAAAAGAAATAAGACAAGAAGCTGAAAAATCTATTACAAAACTTAAAAATAATGGCGTAATACTTGAATAAAAAAATGACATATAAAGAAATTCTATCAAGAATTAAATAAAACAAAAATTATAACAGAAAATAAAATTGATGAATATTTAAACAAAATTAAACTACCAAATATAGATCAACAAGAAGCAAACATATGCGAGATAAATATTACAAGAGAAGAAGTAGAAAATGCTATAAATAAATTATCGCTAAATAAATCATCAGACATTGACGGAATAACAGCTGAATTTTACAGAAAATTCAAAATAAAAATGATCCCAATTTTAACAAAACTTTATAATGAGATTTTTTATAATAAAAATATGAGTGAGACCATGAAAATGGGAATGATCACCCTAATATATTAAAATAAGGGTGACCATATGGACCTTAAAAAAACTGGCGTCCCATATCATTACTCAACATTGATTATAAAATACTTAGTACCATTTTGGCAAATAGAATAAAAACAGCCTTCAATGAAATTATAATGCATAACCAATCCTGCGGAGAAGAAGGTAGACAAATTTTGGACAATATATTATTAGTAAAAACGACAACAGAATACATGGAAACAAATGATAGAAATGGTGCTCTCATTCTCTTCGATCAAGAAAAAGCATTTGACAAAAATTTAATTAAATTATATATTAAAAACGCTTAAATGTTTTGGTTTCGGACCAAAATTTATATCATGTATTGAAACGTTATATCATGAAATACAATCAACAGTACAGATAAATGGAGCCCGGACAGATCCGTTCTACGTAACGAGATCGGTCCGACAAGGCTGCCCTTTATCTATGTTGTTATATGTTGTGGGTATAGAACCCATCAACAGATCTATACAAGATGACAATAACATTGAAGGAATATATATTCCGAATATTAAAAACATTACGAAAACCTTTATGCATGAGGATGATATCAGCAATATCATAACCACGAACGACTCGTATAAACATTTACTTCAACAATTTAAAAACTTCAGTGAAACCTCTGGTTCAGAAATAAACGAGAACAAAACGGAAATTCTACTTATAGGAAACTGGAAAAATTCATGCCAATCATGTAGTAACCTTCCAATAGAGAAAATAAAACAATATGTAAAAGTGTAAGGAGTGTACCTAGGGAAAAGCAGTAAACCCCTAAACACAGCTCAAATTATAAATAAAATTGAAAAACACAAAAATGTATGGAATATACGAAACTTTACATTTATGGAAAAATTCAAATAACACAAGCATACCTGTTTAATTCAATATGGCACGAATTTAATATTATAGACTTCGACTTATACTATATAAAGAAAATTGAAAAAGCTATTTATGAATTTTTATGGAAAAAAATATGCAGGATATCGCGTTTTACGCTACAAAAAGATAAAGAAAAAGGTGGTATGAACTTACCCAATTTAAAACTTAAACAAACGGTAACGTATTTGGACCGAATAAACAAACTTGATGATACACCCTCACACCCGTGGAAGGGAATATACATATACTGGTTTGGATTCATGTTGTCACATAAACCTGAAATCTATCATAATAACAACCAAAAGAAATTAATACAACCACCGAAAATTGCGTATCGACAACCTATAGCCCTTAAAGAAAAGAAAATCAACAACAAACTATGGGCAGAGTAAAATGTCAAAGATATATATATATATATATATATATATATATATATATATATATATATATATATATATATATATATATATATATACTGATCTGAAAATGAATAAACTACCAAAAAACAAAATAGAAGAAAGAAAACCAGAACCAGACTGGAAACAAATATGGATACATTGGAATAAACTGAAATATCTTAAAGAAATAACAAGAATATAATATATACATGATGCATGGTAGACCGGGGGAACTTGCGTATGAAAGGAAAGTAATTCGTATACTACCCAAATGCCCCCTGTGCCATAAATTCAGCGATAACAAAATTCATTTAATACTACAATGTGAAAAAACTACGGATCAACGTACAATAATAATTACAAAGATAAAAACTGAAATGAAATTCTATCACTATGATATACTCTTATACACAAATAAAATTAAAAACAATAATTTATATAAAGAAGTAATAGCATACATATCGTATGTATATGAAAAAAGAAGACTAGCGATATGGATACCAGAAAAAATAACGGCTATTTTAGAGACAATCTTGAAGATCGCTGTTTTAGAGGCATTTTTTTCTTTTTCTTTAAAGGAACACTAAAATATAAAAACTATAATAGTGAAGAATAACTATATTTTTTTTTGGGGGGGGAGGGCACTAGACAGGTGCCCCTCCCCCTATTAAAAAAACTAGAAAAAAGTATGTTTATGTATGTGTGTGTTCCCCCTGATGCGTTTTGTTTTTTTTTAGAATTTTTCTTTAACTTTACCCTAACCTTAATTTTTTCCCATCGGGATTATATACTAATAGAGGGATATTTTGGTCCCTAATGTTTCTATGGAGGGGTGTCCCGGGCTTTGAGGCCCATCATGGGTCTCCTGCCTCCTTTAAAATTTCAGAATTAACCCTGGCTAGGGGTTCCCTATATCCTTTGTGTGCTATTTGTGTTGTGCTAAGTGTATGTGCTATATGTATACATATATATACATTGTGTCTTGTTAGGATAGCCGTCCTAGATCAAATTTCCCAGTTGTATAATTTTCTCTTTTTTTTTTTTAAAACAGACCCCTAAACGGTCTTTGTTTCTTATATATTTAAATTTTAAAACATTTTAATCCTTTTGAATTTGGTACAAAACATGGTGTAATTAAGTTTATTTTTAAATGGTTGTTACCAACCTTATTGTTTTAGTGCTTGTACTATTTATTATGTTCCATGTTTTGTAAACTTCTTTATTTATCCAAAAGGACTACTTAGATCGAAACTAGATCTGTACATTTTTTTAAATTTTATTTGTAGGTCACCAGTCTCGATCTTTTTTTCTTCGTCCTTTTTTTATTTATTCTACTCCGTTCCGAAAATCATTTATTTATTTTCCCATGTAAATATGGGCTTTCTGTATAGTTCATACGAACTATACAGAAAGCCCATATTTACATGGGAAAATAAGTCATATTGGGTCACCAGTTACTTTTATGAGAGCATGCACGTGCAGTAGGTGGCTGTCTTAGTATGCTATCTAATGTATTTAAAACTGTGTTGTTCTGTAGATTTCTCAAGGTGAGTATTTCTCAACTCTTCCACGAGCTTTCCCACTTCGCGTAGCGCCATGTGGTATCGCCTCGTGATCTCCTTGCTGATACTTTTCCTCTTGAGGGCCTTGTTTCCCTTCTAACTATAAACAATCTTATCCAGAAACCATAAAAATCAGATCAGATACAGTATATACATATGCGACCCTGTATTTGAACCATAGAAACACACCAAACTATATACATTATATATAACTGCGGCAAAAGCGCGCCAAAATTAGAATTTTTAATAACAAGGTAAAACCATACACGTTTCCAAAATCTAAGTTGACCCAGTTATTTTTTTTTTCACATTGTACTTAACTGCGAGTCTATTTTAATAAATACGAATTTTATGAGCAAAAAAAAAATAACTGCATCTTTAGAGGGACAGAAGTTTCTCTAAACATATTGTACTAAAACAAAAAGTGGAAATTAAATAAATGTTTCACTACAACAAAAATTCAAAAATAAATAAATAAATACACTATAGATACTAAATAAGATGCGGGTCTCTCTAAAAAGTGATGAAACCTGCGGGATTGCGCCCAAAGGATAACCATATGAGGGATTCTCACTTAGAGAGAAAATATTTATCTGGAAATGGGTCTTAAAGTTAAGTTAAAACTCTAAGCCCTACAACACCCACCCACCTTAAAAGCAAAAAAAGAAGAATATGAAAAATAACAAAAAATGAAAATTGCCCAATAGAAACAAAAAAAAACCCAATAAGATAAGTACAAAGAATAAAAAAGAAATAACAAATCATAACAATAATAATAAAATAAAACAAAACAAAACATATTCTGACATAATCGCATAAACACATAAATAACTCAAAAATTTAGAAAATTTTTATACTTTTTTTTCTAAAAGTACAAAAAGAGAAAAACAGTAAGAAACAACTCAATGATTCGAAATAAGCTGTCGAATACAAACATGCAAAAACTATAGATAAGTGAAAATACATGACGGACGAAAAAAAAATTACTTCTGGCAAAGTCACTTCGCGAAAACAAATTTAAAACTCTGAAAAAGGAAAAACAATAGAAAAAGGAAAGGAAATCACCACAGCGTTTTGATGACGTTAAGGGGTGAGAATACAATCCTTGTTAAAAGAGTGGACTGTGAAGGAAACCAGGATTCTGTGAAACTCAAAAAAGAGAGGACAATACCCGAAATCCAAAGAGATAGAGGGTAGGGAGTATCATCGGACCACTCTTTTTGGGTAAAATAACTATATCACATGAAATACGAAAACCAAGAATAACCCTTATAAACAATCTTTTATAGTAATAAAAGGGAAATACACAAAACAAAACTGACATATTATAGCATACATGTGTGGACAAGGAAACAATACACAAAAAAATAGACATACTTAGAAGAAAAAAACAAGGGTGTTACCCAAAAACTCAAACCAGCTAAATGTGCCGGAGAGAGTAAAAGGATATCAACAAAGATGTACACTGAATCAAAGTCTGTGGCAAAAAAGTTGGAACAGTTTTAATTATAAATTATTCGTTCACACACTCAATGCTAAATAATGCATTTTACTTCACTGAAGGAAATGGAACTTCACTACTACCATAATATTTAGCCATTTCCGCACAGAATACCATCTTCCGCCCACCTTTACTGAATTGCACATTACCGATAGCCTTCAAGTATATCACCCTTCGAAAGCACCTTGTATCAGTAACTGCATAATTACACCATTTTACAACAGAATCATATTACCATACATGCTATCGGGAGTGAACTAAAACGCGTCAGGAAGTGAAAACACAATACTGTCAATTGTTAGAGCGTCCCAGCCATCTGTTATTTACAAGACCGGATTAAAGCAGTAGGAGGCCATGGGACATTTTAAAAGCAGCTCCTTCACACTTCCCAATGTTAACTTCGATTTCAGTGACTTGACTGACCTGGATGTTTTATAGCTGCAACCGTCTACTAGAGACATATGTGCAGCTTTTATAGACACCATATCGGTGTCCATTTAGTTCCTTCAGGGAGGGGAAGTATGCACTCCCTCCCCTTAGGGTTCGAGTGCTTAATTGCACCATATTTTAGTCATTGACAGGCGTTCCCCTGAATTACTAAAAAGTAACTATCAAGGGAAATGGTAGCCTATAGGTGGGTAGGAATGGCACTACACACACCCACCCCTACTCTAAATACCAATCAAAGCAGCAGCAATGGTAGCAAAGGAGAGTTTTCTCACTTCGCTAGTAATGTACATGTCCGGAAGAGGCAAAGGCGGAAAGGTCCAGGTTAGGAAGCTCCAAGGCACTGCAATCGTCGTCCAACACGAAGAGGAGGCGAACGCACATCCGGACCCAATACGAAGAAACCCGAGGCACACCCTAGGTGCTTGGCTAATTTACAACCTCATAGGACATGTACCAGAGTGTATGTGCTATATATGTTGTGTTATGCATTGTTTTGGTGTTATTTATTACGTTACATTTATTTGCAACATTGTGTTGCGGGAACCTGATAGCCCTGGATTAAGACTACCTTATATTAGCTAATAGGGACATATGTGCATGTACGTATGTGTATGCTGTCCATGAGGTTGCATTCCCTTAGACTTGTGACAATTTATCCAGTTGTACTAATGGATGTTCCTATTCGCCAATAATGTGTAAGCCACCTATGTAATTGTGTCAAGAATATATAAGTTACTGAATTTTCAAAAAACTTAACATTATATCAGTAAGTAAGTACAGGGTGTACTATATGAGTCGCCACCATCCTTTGGCCGGTGAAAAGCCCTTCTTTCGAGGGTGATTCACCCTATGAAAAAACAAAAAACCTACACTAATATGTCAGAGTGACTGCATCAGTTGTTCAGGGTGGATTGTTCAAAGTTATTAATTTAGTTAGGTGTGCTCCGAAAGGTTCAAATCAATATTAGTGATGGTTAATCAAATGGAATTCTCGTACCAATCGAGATTATGAGAATTCAGCTTGTGATAACATGTAACAAGAAACCGATACATAGTATTCAGAATGATGAAAGGGAAAAGGGTCAACACCAGCTTCCCTGAGAAACTGATTGAGTGGATAAATACAGAGGTGTACTAGGCTGTACACATATATATCTCCAATCCAGGCTTGCCCTCAAGAGGAAAACCCGCATTTCCGCTGTTCCACTGATCTTCCCCAAATCCCAAAGAGGTACAAAGGGAGGGAATAGATATATCACATTAACAACACAAGTACAACAATAACATTAACAACACGAGTACAACAATAACATGTAACAGTTATACTAATATTAAAAGAAATAATAACAATATTAGTAAGCAATCAAAACACGAATGAACGTCAGTAAAAACATTAAATAACAGCAACTTTAACATAACAATAGCAATGAAATTAAACAATTGTATTAATATCAACTTTCATAATAACAATATTAGTGAAACAATAATAAGTTGAATACCAAGATAAACATAAACAGCAATAGTACATATTAGTATCATCTTCAGCAATAACAATATTAGTCAAGAACATGCGTAACAAAAAGAACAAAATGAACATAAATACAAACAACTATACTAACATTAACAGTAACAGGAACATAACAAGAATAAATAGCCCTGAAAAGGGCTGTTGTATAATCCTAAAAATCTGTAGTCCGTCCTCCACGTTTCCATCGTCATCAAACACAGCGCCATGAATTCCATTGATATTCTTAAGCTGTCCAAACTTTGTATAAAGTTTTTATTGTTCTTTCAGTGACTTGCATATACACCGTGTTAATGACTATCACTTTTAGCTCCAGGTTTAAATTCCACATATTTTATTTCCTTAGTATCTACTTTCATTATACAAAGTATTGCTACGTAAAGTAGATAGATGAAAATTCTAAGTTTGCTTCTTTTTTCAATGTAAGATCTGATAACCTTAACCTTTATTTTACAGCAACCCATTCCCCCTAAATTACTGGAAATAAACTCGTCTGTATACACAACAGCTTGTCGACCTAATTTATGACGCTGGCTGGCATCCATGCTTGTTTACTGCCTTTCGACCACGCTCTTTGTCTCGGTTACACAACCAACAGAGGTGGTGGTGACACACAGCTTTCGTTAAATTAAGCGTCGCGTACAGTCCATAAAGAATTCTACTGAATTGAAAGCACACAAAAATGGCTAGCACGGTTAATAATCCAGTAAGTATTCCTTGAAATATGCACCATAGTTTCGTCAGTCTGCAATTGATTTTTTCTTCTTCTTCTTTGATAGATGCGCTTTGCTCGAAATCGTAATTCTACTTTCAATTTCGAACAGAGAACGTCAGTTTCCTGGAAAGTCTAAATTTGTATTAATCAGTATCTCATTTTATAATTGCACTTGAAATTTTATCCAGATAAATTAAAGTACTTTGTTTTTTTTTAATAGATTGAAAGTGAAAGTGTGTGTGTGTGTGTGTGTGTGTGCACAGGAGTCTGACGTTTTATCAATAAAGTACGGCGAAATATCTGACAACATGGAATCACCTTATCGGTAATAAAATGAACACAAGTGTAAGCATCATCACAACACTGCTCGATTCGACTTTTCTCACGCGACTTTTATCGCTCCAGAATCGCAAGAAGACAGAAACACGACTCGTATACATTCAAAAGAAACTAACGTACCAACGTATTATTCTCGGATGACCATCGCATGAATCCAATCGGCGAATTAACCTTTATTTTTATTACAGTCACAAACCCTTACTTTTAGAATCCATGAGACGGAAGTACTTTATTGATAAAACATCAGACTACTGTGTGTGTGTGTGTGTGTGTGTGTGTGTGTGTGATTTAGATTATTAACTTAGCTTTAACAATTCTCAGTCATATCGCTACGATGTCTGCAGTGGTAATTTATAGTGATGTTTAGCATTGGGGCAAAATGCCGCAGACGTGTATCATCTTCCAGCATAAGAGACGGACGCTGTAACCACTAGGCTAGGGCACCGGAGCGGTCAACTAAATTGACGATGAATGGACACGCATGTAGTTGAGGGACAACCGCCATCATGAAAATTATATCTGTATTAAAAAAATCATCTTGGCCTCTTATCTTCTTCATTTTTTTTACATGCCCGCTGTTATTTCATGATAATAAGGAAAACTGTGCACCTGTGTGTGTGGAGGGGACATTTCTTCATATAACTTTTGTTTAGGACGGGGCTAAAAACTTGTCTGTACCCAAGTAGGAGCGCCACTAAATTACATTGCCTCCGGATGCCTCTGCCCCTCACGCCACCACTGACATTACAGGAGTTGATCGTCTTTCTCTTTGATTTTGGATGACTGAACTTTTAATTTTTTTCACAAAAAAACCCGTCACCTTATAATTTATTTGATTTATTTGCAGTGGTATCATGTATGTGTTTGTCTCATTTAGGATCTTATTATATGGTTACGTCAAAGGAATGAGTGAAAAACTTTTATTAGAGGATGGGTATGGAGGTCAGCATTTTTTTAAATGAACTTTTCTTTTGTATTAAAATAAAGAAAAATTATTTTGTGCTATTGAATCGACACAAGCTAGTCACTTTCCCATATGGCTTTAGTAGTAATATCCAAATGTAGTTTGATGATATCATCCTGTTAGAAGTCTGATGAGAATGTCTTTGACATTAACAATTGCATACATCAGGGGTGGGCAAACTACAGCCCGCGGGCCGCATGCGGCCCGTAGGCACGCACATGTTGCGATCCTACGTCGATGTTAATTTTGTTCGATTATAATTTTCACTATATTTTTGAAATTTTATTTTGAGTATTTGATTCGAATCTAGGGATATTAAATTGGTTTTTATGGCTTCAGAATTGACTAGTCATTAAACGTCAACATCCCTATTCGAAACTGTTTTTTTCGCTCAACCGGAAGTGGCTTTTGTTCACATTTTGAAAGGTTTTGTAAAAATTGTAATTTAAAAGCGAATAGACGTTGATTTAACCATGAGTACTGCCAAAAAAAAGAAAGATTGAGGACGAATGTCGTGTTTTTAATGACGAACGGACTGCTAAGTACTGCTTCACGAACGTTGGGAGGAAAGCAGTCTGCTTGCTGTGTCGTGAGTATGAGCGTTTTTAAGGAGTACAATTTAAAAAGACACCACCAAACAAAACAGTTGGATTTTGGGCACAATTTAAAGAACGAAGAGAGAAAAAGGAAATGCCAGGAGTTGGTTAAACAATTTAAAGAAGCAGCAAACTGTTTTCACCAAACAGTCTTTAATACAAGATGCTGCAACCGAAGCCAGTTTGGTGCTGTCTCGTAAGATTGTAAAACGGAACAAGCCTTTTTCTGACGGCGAGTTCATCAAGGAATGCTTGTCAGATGCAGCAAACATTATGTGTCTAGAACAGAAAACAAAATTTGACAGCATTTTTGTATCAAGGAGAACTGTAGTCAGGCGTGTTGACAATATAAGTGACAATTTGATGTACCAACTTCGAGATGCAAGCAAAGACTTTTTGTGGTACTCTCTTGCGTTGGACGAAAGTACCGATGTACAGGACACAGCACAATTGTTGGTATTTATACGGGGAATAAACACCCGTTTCGAGCTTACCAAGGAATTACTTAGTGTTGAGTCACTCAAAGACGCAACCACAGGCCAGGATTTATTCAGTGCTGTTGTGAACTGTGTTGAAAGAACTGGGTTGGTGTGGAATAAGATAGCAAGTGTAACAACCGATGGAGCGCGTGCTTTGACTGGGAAAAACATAGGTCTGGTGAAGTTGATGAATAATAAAATTAAAGAAGAACACCCTGACCACACACTCTTACCTCTTCACTGTGTCATCCATCAGGAAAGTCTGTGTAAAGCTGCGTTGAATATCAAGCATGTTATTGACCCAGTTGTCAGTGTGATAAACCTCATCAAAGCCAGGGCACTTAACCACAGGCAGTTCAAGGCAATGCTTGAAGATTTGGAAACTGAACATTCTGATATTATCTACCACAGCAGTGTCCGCTGGCTGAGCCTGGGCAAGATATTGAGTCGAGTGTGGGATCTCAAGGAAGAAATAGTTATGTTCCTGGAGATGAAGGGTATTGATTGTGACTTTGTTACTAACATTGTTAATGAAGAGTGGAAGTCAGACTTCATGTTTGCCATTGATATTATGGAAAAGTTGAATGAACTGAATGTCAAACTTCAGGCCAATAGCTTGTTTGCACATGAAATGTATGTGCATGTTAAATCATTTAAGGCAAAACTCTCCCTGTTCTTCAGGCAAGCAGGTGAAAGCAGGTTTTGCCATTTCCCTTTGCTGAAACAGAAAACCATTAGGTACAAGGCTCAGTTGGATGCCTTGGTTGTGGAATTTGAAAGGAGGTTCCAAGACTTCAAGAACTTGGAACCACTCTTCAATATCCTCAGTTCGCCATTTAGTGCAGAAGCTGATTCAGCTCCAGAGGATATACAGTTGGAGCTGCTTGACCTAGAAGCAGATTATGACCTGAAGGAGAAGTTCGAGTGAGTTCTTATGCTGGAATTGTATGGATCTTTGTCAGCAGCAACATTTCCACACTTAAAAAACTTTACTGCCAAACTTTTGTCACTATTTCGGTCCACATACATCTGTGAGCAAGCTTTTTCTTGTCTGAAAATCAACAAGTCTAAGAACAGGTCGATGGTGACTGACTGCAATTTGAATGCAGTCATGCGAATCACAACCAGTTCAAGAACATTATCCAAAATTGTGAACAGTTACATACTTCTCATTAATTATAATTGTACTCTGTGGTCAGATTGTATGTAAAATAAGTTCCTTCTTCTTCATAATTATTATGATAGGTAACAATAAACTTTTGTTGAAATAATTATGAATAGTAAAATCTTATTACCAAATTAGAAACTGTTTTAAGTTCGTATTTTAAAATATAATGTGCATGTGTCATACAGTGTGAATGTGAAATAAAATGACAAATACATGGTTATTATCATTAATTCATATTTTCATACGTTGTAAATTGTAATTGAAGTAGACAAAATATGTATGCGGCCCCCCGATAACAATAAAGTTTTCAATGTGGCCTTCCGTAGAAAATGTTTGCCCACCCCTGGCATACATTATTAAATCTAAAGTATGCGCGATATGTCCTTTGTCTGGTACGGTATAGGCGTCATCTTCTACAGTAAACACCTGATCATCGGGGGTACCATCTTTCCCCATAAAAGAATCCACAAGAACACCTGAATATCACCAGACCATATGACAGAAGATAACAAAGACCACATCTGCTTAGTCGAGAAGTTCAGAAGACCACTGCAATATGTGAAGGTGAAAAGGGAAGCAGATGTGGAATCTGACCACCACTTAGTTGTCACAAGGCTGAAACATTAACTGAAGAAGAACTGGTTGGGCACAAATGAGAAGAAAACAAAAGATAACATCAGCCTGTTGAAAGATGCAAAAACTAAAAAAGAATACAGACTGACGCTTAATAACAAGTACCAAGTGCTTTTCGATGACGAGGAAGACAATGCGAACAACATGATCGCAGAAAGTTAAGGAAGCAGTAAAATCATCATGCCAAGAAATACTAGGCCCAATGAAGCACCAGCAAAAACTAGGAGCGGAAACAGAAACAAATAGTACATTGATGCCTACAGAGAACTGAAAAGAAGCATCAAGATATACAAGAGAAACTAAGTTTAAGGACTGGCAGCAGAAGTAAAAGAAGCGACCAGAAGTGGAAACACGAAGAAGCTGTACGACATCAGCAAGAAGTTGTCTGGCAAGTACAGCAAGACAGAGAGACCCGCAAAGAACAAACAGGGAAAGACAATATAAAGTACAAAACACCAAATGTATAGATGGGAAGAGCATTTTGAGGAATTGTTAAACAGATGAGCAGCACTAAATTCTCCAGAACTCCACATCAGATATCCTCATAAGCTGTGACAATCCCACCTGAGACAAGATCAGGAAAACCAGGAAGAACGGCAAGGCAACTGGTCCTGATGACATCACAGCAGAAGTTCTCAGAACAGACCTAGATGTTTCAGTGGAAATGCTATACCCCATCTTTGAGATGATCGGGGAGGAAGAAATACCGACTGACTGGAAGGAGGGATACCTCATCTATATCCCCCCTCCCAAAAAAAAAAAATACTAGCTCAGCAAATGCTCCAACTACAGAGGAATCACACTCCTTTCGGTACCAGGGAAAGTCTTTAAACGGGTCCTTAACCCACAGTTAGGAGACGAGCAAACGTTTTTGTCCCACAGTCATCAGCAGATGTCTGACGTACTGGCAGCCACATTAGCACAGGTTGGCCTCAACATCCAGAAAGCCAAGATTGAGACTCGCAAGGTCAGTTATGTCAGTAACAACTGAGTCACATTGTATAGAAGTCCCCTGGAAGAGGCAGAGGCTTTCGCTTACCTGGGCAGCATTATCAATCAGCAGGGTGGCATAGACGCAGACGTCAAGGCAAGGATCGAACAGGCAAAATCAGCTTTCATTCAGCCAAGACCATCTGGAGCTTCAAAGAAATTTCCTTGACTACCAAGATCAGATTGTTAAACTCCAACGTGAAGTCAGTCCTACTGTATGAAACAGTTACCTGTAGTACCACCAAGTCTACCGTAAGGTCAGACCTTCATCAACAGCTGCCTAAGAAGAATTATTCAAATCAGATGGCCAGATACCATCAGCAACGCCAACCTGTGGCAGAGAACCTCTCAGCCTTCGGTATAAGACGAGACCAAGAAGAGAAAGTGGGGCTGGATATGACACACCCTACGTAATCCGCCAACCGACATTACCAGGGAGGCATTGAGGTGTAACACGCAATGAAAGCAGAGAAGGGGCCGACCGACAAACACCTGGCAACGTGACCTTGAGACGGACATCATAAAGCTGGGTCACACATGGAGTCAGCACTAGAGAATGACACAGGGCAGAGGGCTCTGGCGATCTTTTGTGGGCGGCTTTTACCTCGGCAGGGGTGACATGCATAACTGAATTGATGTGAACTTCTACAGTGAATACCATCAAAAGATTGATTACAAATGATAGTGTCATTAGGCCACTAACCAATCAATAAGGCGCACTGGTTTTCTGACATTGGGATATCCGTATTTTTGTGCTTTAATGAAGTTTGGTTACGAACATTTAAAAAAATGTTACCAGCCTAATTTAACTCTTACAGCATCAATTAAATAAAACAGCACGAACAGTTGGACTAGGCTTGACCATAGAAGGATGAATATAATACATCAATGCTAG
Organism: Unio delphinus; assembly: GCA_029339505.1. NCBI lineage: Eukaryota > Metazoa > Mollusca > Bivalvia > Unionida > Unionidae > Unio > Unio delphinus. Next base: position 1,577,290 of record JAQISU010001243.1, on the reverse strand, counting down.
TCTTGAATATCACTCCGCCTCTGACTTCAAATGCATGAATCAGCAAAATAAAACACAAGCTGTTATGTTGCAGACGCAATGAGTTACAAAAATATCTTTTAAATATGGTTGCTATCTGAAACACTTAATTTGTACTGACGGTAAGCAAAGTGTTCTGACTACTTTTACTAATGTTTATTTTGCACTATTTCTTTTGGAGCATGTATACTATTCACCTCTTTTGTTTTCGACTTTAATGCATTGACATAATAGTAAGTTGAGAACTGTACGTACAAGTTAATGCATTGTTATTACTGATTTCTTAATTGATAAGCTGCAATGCAAAGCTCTGGTGTAAGCTCAGTGAAACTTCCTGTATACTTGTATCTTGGTACGTGCATCCCCTATAGGTATATTTTGTCTTAGTCTCGTGGTATATTGATGACTGCGTTTTCAATAAGTATCTGTACTTGCCCTGTCACACATCTTGGAAGCCGATTCGGACTTGTCATTAGTTAGAAACAAACCTTCAACCTTCTAGTCTCGAGTTCAGTGCCGTAACTATTGAACCACCATGGGTTCTATACGGGTTGGTTCTTATTTATGTGCCTATCAGTACATGAATAGGTCCATAATTTGGGATCTCACTTTTTTTACTTTGAACATGGTACCTAATCCAATTAAATAAACTCTGAGGAAATGAATATCAACATTGTAAATCCATTTTTATATGGATATATTAACCCAAAGATAAGTACTTAATGCCATTAAGTACTTATAATGACCATTAATAATGGTCAGAGTAAGCAAGTTTTTTTCCGACCTACTACATGAATATACATTAATTAAAATTTACTGTAAAACAATATTGCGATCCGTTATGAAACCCTGAGCTGTTCACCACTGTTCAAAATACATTTGACCACCCCACCCCACTTCCTGCTTGTAAGCAAAACTCCAGAATTCCATGTCTCGAAGTGATTTTAGTTTATAATGATACCAGTACTTCCTCAATGTTTTTGAAGGGTTTACTCTAAGAGGAAGTTACTTTAGAGTCTGCTTTTGTACGTCTCTGTGTCATATTGTCTAAGTTTTTCTTACGTCCCCGTGTCTTACTGTGTAAGACGAGTATCACTCTCATTGAAAAGCTTATAATTGTGTATATGGAATCGACATGATCTTAGGGTGAGTGGGTGGGATTATACCAAATAGAATCACACTACCTACTCAAATGCGGCCCTAAATACCTAATAGTGTTTGTGTTGACAAATGCAGACTATATACAGTTTGGTAAAAATCATTAATTGTTAGTCGACTTCTAATACATGTAATGTTATGCTTGTATTTTATCAAATCAGCCAATACTAGACGGTTTAAACTAACTTGCTTATTTTCCAAAATTGATTTGCAACTTTGACCAACACTTTCTTTATTTCAGCAAACGCCGTACGTTGGTCCAGTTACCTTACAGATTGGCAGTCAGATTCGCATTCAGGGAGTTCCTGAACAACACCATTCACAGTAAATAATGTATTTTCAGTTATTTAAATCTTGCTGATGCTACATGACAGAGTGTTTTATTGTAATACAACCAAGGTAGTTTATTTAGTGACCAGGTAAATTGAGCAAAGTGCCTTGTCCAAGAACAAAAGTAATGGATTTGATTTATTTGTTTGTTATCTGTTAAGCATCATTTGACAGCACGTAATGGATTATACCTGTCGGCAGTATATTTGGTGTGTGTGTGTGTGTGTGGGGTGGGGGTGGGGGGGGGGGAGCACCCAGGAAACTCTGGGAAGAACCATCGACCCAATGAAAGCTACTGCCAAACTTTTTCACATACCCATGTTGATTCAAACCCACGTAGACGGAAGTGAGATGTCAGTGATCTACAAAGGTGAGTGCCTTATATCATTCAGCCACCCGGGGCCCGAAAGTTGGACATAAAAGTTGACTTTAAATAGTACGAACATTTTGCATAACAAATGAAATAAAAGTGATTCATGTGTTCAAATAACAGCGTTATCTTTACATCCCTATCATGTTCTTCCATCTCCTTCCTTGTTCCCGAGTCAAAGTTATATTTCAGAACTCGACGTTTCCTTTTTAAATTTCCTGTGTTATCTTTTCCTACTCAGATAGGGCATTACCTTCAATGTAGACGTCATATCACATTTTAGTATGTACCATTTTGTTGTTTTCACCCTCTGACTCTATGATCATTACAATTCGAACTATGTGTATGCGTAATCTTTTTAATGTTCTGATCGTTTTTCCATATCTATCACATTTTAGAAATTCATTATCATTAAAATGCTTAAATTTTTTCATGCTTCTCGATACTGCTGTATATGAATTGTGCTGCCAACAGTTATCTTAACGGAATGTTTTCTTCTGGTTCCTAACTGTTAAACAATATACAGTGTCCATTCCACTTTACGAGTTCATCAATATGTACTTTTTTATGATGTACGATGTATTTATTTTAGTATGGTACCCTGTCTTCATACGATGGTCTCCGTACGAGACCAGGCTCACATCATCGAATGGCCGATGCAAGTACTGAGATTTGTTTAAAGTGACACTAAGTAGTATTATCATTCAAAGCCATTATGTGCGAGTTGGGGGTGGGATGGTGGGGTACGGTGAGAGATTGCTAAATTTTATATTTGTGCTTTTGCGCGCGAGTGTTAGCCACTGGCTTACGTCTCTGAAAATCCTCTGAGCTGCACGAATAGTATTTTGATACATTTAAAGTTATATGTAAACAGAAGGTTAAAACTTTTAATATTGCTTTACGTATAGAAATATATGTCCTGAAGTCAAAATATACTCATGACCTGACCAAAATAAAAGGGAAAGTGTTAAGTTCCATGATCAATTAAGTTAAAGAAAATGAAAAAAAAAATCTCTTAAGATCCCTTGTCATGTTTACATTGCTTAGCAGATAAATCTGATTATGTGTCGAACGAAATATCGGCCATTCTTCGGAGCGTGTCTGGCCTCGCGTACTGAGCTAATTATTGGGAGGCCTAGGTACCCGGCTAGCATTTCTATATGATTTCGGATGAACAATGTCAGCTTTTAAGTGTTTAACCACGTAACATGCATGGTCTCATGAAAGTACGCCGACCCAGGGACTTACGGCTGCTCCCCCCCCCCCCCCCCCGTTTAAACGCAGTAGTACGGGAAATATTCAGTCTCTGAAATATGAATATGGCCCAGTGTTGGTGTATTATTTTGTTGTTGTTTAAGAAATGCAGTAGTAAGGAAAGTGTCCAAACTCTGTTCTCACATGGTCCACGAATTGCGGGGTATCTTATTCTATTCAACGTAGTAGTACGGAAAGTGATATACAGCTAACAGTGGCTCTTATCGTTGCATATAATTTACCTGTCGAACATGTGCTATGAACTTGAAGTACATGTATGACTGACTGATAGTTATATTGTAAAGCAACGATATAAGCTAAGAAAATTACTCATGCCCAGGGGAGGGTGTTTTCCTTTTTAAATAGGTGGTATGGAAATATGGTTCAGATAACTCGATGCTGTTATTTTCCCACTCAGTATTAGTCTGGGAAAGATGTATAGTTCTGAAATAGAAGTAAAATCAATCCGATAGCGCGATACTCTGGGTCTCTTTAATTTTAGTTTGGGCCAGTCTTATATTCCAAGTTAAGTACCCGTCGGGCTTGTTGAAACAAATACAGTTTATGAAACATCGATCACGCTGATGAAATTACAGGGACTCGATTCGTTGCTTACAATTGACATGTCACCCATGTACTACTAGTATATAATAACTACAAAGGAGGACACTTCTATTTATTCTTGCGCGACCCCATTTAGGAATAAACGGTGTTATTTAAAGCTACTTTTCGCGTAGCGTAATAAATTTGCTACCGATGTTTGATGTTTAGCACAGGCATTCGACTTTATATGCATATCCAGAATTTAGCTTACTATCATTTCTTCAAGGAATGCCAGACTATTTTCCCACGCTACTGCTCAATATGGCCGTGATCACGCCTGCGTACTATGCAAGTGAGATCCCGCTGAATGGAATATTGTCCTCTCATTAGTTAAAAGAAAATGACGTCCTGCATGTATTTGTAACTTATTATCATTTGACAAATGAGAAGGTAGTATTCCAATAAGCCCGTTTGTTCTTGGATATGAAGCACAGGCACTTGATTCTGAGTAAATTCATGTATACAGTCACCATATGAGTATGGTGAGTGTATACATGAATTTACTCAGAATCAAGTGCCAGTGATATTAAGCAGGCGCGATTACGGAAAGATGTGACCTCCCTTGTAGATATTATATAGTAGTTACTATTGAACATGTACGACAGGTCAATCGTAAGCAAGGATTCGCGTCCCTGTGCATGCAATGAGAAAATTTACTTTCAAGATGTTGATATACATGCCATAATACGGCGCAGTCTATATCGGATTACCACTGTCCTATGTACAATTGTAATCTGATTTTAATAAAATGGAAGCTTTGGGAAGTGGAACAACCGAGTATATTCAAATCAAAGCAGTGGCGTAGCGAGGGGGGGGGGGGGGCATTCACCCCGGGCGCCGGTGGCTAGGGGGCGCCAAATGGGCGCAGGGGGGCGACAAATGGGCACCCAAATTGGCTCAAAGTATCAACAAAGGAGGGACATGGGGTAGCCGGGGGCGCAAATTTGGGTGTTTTGCCCTGGGCGCCAAATATCCTCGCTTCGCCACTGAATCAAAGAGATGATAGATGCATGTATCTGAACAAAAGAAGTTATTGTCTTGAATGAGAATGTTTAAGCCGCTGTGTATTTATATACAAGTTTGTTAACAGCGGCAGCGTTTCTTTGAAGTCGATATAATGCAAAAAACATGATCATTTCTTTTATGAGAATAATGTTCAATTGTAGCTATGTTTATTAAATTTATATTCGAATTATATTGTCAGTGACAATATTAAAAAAGGAGAAAATTTTGGCTTGTAGAAATCGGAGTATAGCAAATCTGTTAACGTTTCAAAAGCCATGTAGGGAGAATACCAGTGAGATTGGGACAGTAAATATGGAGCGTTTTGCGCGGCATTTTCTTTTTTAAAGCGTAGGCTTCAGTAAATAATGACCGATCTTCCTGGTCCAATAAGTGTGAAATTCTCAAAACACACGCCAGAGGAACCGCATCAAAGTTATGTTTTGGGAGGGGGGGGGGGGGGCACGTAGTGGTCAGATATGAAATTTTATGGATGTGATCCAAAACATGTTTAAAGGTGAAATTGGGACACAAGCATAAGGCCAGTGTGACTAATTAACAATTAATCCTTATCATTGCATTTATGTTGTGAAAAGGACTGCCCTTCAGACATACTTTCAAAGAGACTATTTGCTACAGTTTGTGTATATTAAACTTAGCAAATGATTGGCAATTTAAAAAAAGCCATATTTTGTTGTAACTTACAATGCCTCGGACTTCACTTTAACAGTTTAAATCTGCAGTCACAAAATGCCGTACCTGTTGTGGCAAATGTTTTCTCCACAATTTATATCCCACCTTATTTACTTAGGTTTAACTCTTCAGGCATGTATCACTGTGTACTAAATAAAATATTTACTATGAATGAGTTGGTTGGGGGCATATTTACTGCGTGGTATACTCAGTTTTATTCCTTCCTTTAGTTTAATCATGGTATTAAAGTTTATATATACGGTAGAGGAATGTCAGTCGTTTACTGGCCGAGATTCTTTGGCAGAAATAGAGATGCAGTTTTGTTCGTAGAGAAAATTATTAGCATTCGGTGATTATGAGGTTGAAACTAATTGGTGACACTTTTTTTAAACATATTATTTTTCTTCTATCGTACTGTTTGTAGTTGTTTAACACATCTGAAATGCAGGTGAATAAATAATTAATCGTAACATTCTTTTTGCTGAAGAAGAAAAAAAGCGTTGTGTGATAGTAATTAATTCGTCACAGCAGTATTCACAAATGATAAAATAGAACATGGCAACTGTGGATTGCATACGATATGTCTATGTATGTTTTTTTTAAAAAAGTGACAGACAACGTAATGATTGGGAGTTCCCTGCGAATAATCGGGATATATTTTTTGGGTGGGTGGGGTGGGGGGTACTCTCTCCTGTTTGATCTTTGCAGACCAGGTAGGGAGGCCCTTCTGCATGATTTATGATGTTTGCTATTTTGGATGTATTGTTATTATGCTCATTGTATAATTATATAATCTATGCTGTCATCATCATCTAGGAACAACTTTTCTTTCCTTCTCGTTTCTTCTCTTTTCTGCCTTATTTTTTCTCTCCTATTTTTGTACCTTTCTCACTTTTCGTCCGTTGTTTCTTGGGACAATGTTGTTGACGTGTTGGGTTTCATCTGCTCTATTTGTTTTTTCTTCATTATATTGCCATTCTTGTTTAGTTATTCCCTGTTGTATTTGTAATTTTTCTGTTATTAGTGGGATTGGCTGATCTTCCTGTCTTTTAGTTCTTTTGTCTTGCTTTTGTACTTGTATAGATTCATTGTTTTGTAACAGCTGCTGTTGTTGCTCTTGTTGTGGTCTCTCTTGTACTTCTTTTTTTTTTTCTCTTTGGTGTTGGTTCTTTCTCTCTGTTTCTTTCCTGTTGTTCTATTACATAATTTAACATTCTTGTAAGTGTTTCTGTTGTTTCGGTTGTCTTTCAATCGAATTCATTTCCGGCTTGTTTTAGTCTGGATTTGTTGTTCTTCCCGTTGTCGGTTTTGTGTTTGTTGTATTTTTTTTTTTGTTGTTTTTCTTCTTCTCTTTGTGTCCTTGGTGTTCCTTGTGTCTCTTGATTTGTGGAATATTTTGATGGTGTATGCCTTGTATTCCCCACATCTGCTGCATGTACGATTAAAAATGCAGGGTTGTACCATGTATGAGATAGAAATCTAAATATGTAAAATCCCTTTTTTATCCTTTTAGTTTGGTCTTATCTTTTTTTAATATCCTTGTTTCATTGTATATTGTTGTTGTGAGAATAGACACTAACATTATGAGCTCGAGAGGCAGGTGTGGAAACACCTCCAACATGGGGAGGTGTTTCTCCCGGCTTGAGAATATTTGAACTGTTCGGGCTTGTGTAAGTTCAGTTACAGCTTTTGAATTTAATTAAGTCACCAGACCGGGGCTTGTGTCAAAAAAAAGTTTTCTTTTGAGCACTGTGAAATATAACTTTGGTCCGGATACTCGATGGCGGTGTTTTATTTTATACACAATACAAAAGGTGATCAAGCTCTGAATATATATATATATATATATATATATATATATATATATATATATATACATGGCGGGAACATGGTAACATTGTCCAGCTCTGAAATATTATAATTCAGGGGGAGGGCGTGTTATTAGTTTAATGGTCATAGGCATGAAGAGTGTATGTGATGGCGTATTGCCTGTCGTTCCTCGTCTGTCCGTTTGCAGAAATTTGTTATCATAGCTATTCTAAAACTACGTGAAGGATTGCCATTTGTTTTCTCTCGCACAGATGCATCATATAGTCTAGTTTGTCGTGGATGGTCAAATCAACATGGAGTTTTCATCAAAATACTTCTGACGATGTATAGTTTATCCCAAAGGAAGATATTGTCAATCTAATCCCCAATATGGCCTTTACATCATCGAAATCACGCTATAGCTACTTTCACTGAACTGAAAGCCAGATTGACATGGGCGTTTCACCTTACTTATTTATTGTTGGTATCAACTGAAGACAGGGTCAAATTGATATACAATATAGCCTCCACAGCTGCCATTTTGAAAATCATGTTATCACTGCTCATTCTAAATGGAAAATTATGACTGGGTCTTCACCCAAAGATTTCTTATTATGATCCTAAACAAAAATGATTTTGATCCGATGGTCAGAATGGTCACCACAGTGGCCATGTTTAAAATTTTGTTATAGCTACTCCTGGAATGGATTGTCATATCAAAATGGTGTTTCCACTAAAAGACTTATTATACCTGGTTTGTCCCAAATGAAAACATGACCAATAGGATCTTCAATATGGTTGTCATAGTGACTGTCTTGCAAAAAATCTTATCGCTGCTCCTCCTGAGCTAGAAGTAATATTGAGATGCATTTTCACCAGAAAGCTTCTAATGACGTCCATGGTATTTTCAACAGAAAACCTCTTATGACATATGATCCTATATGAAAAATGGTGCGGATCTCGTGTCCAATATGGCCACAAAAGTGGCCATCTTGAGAATATTATCACTTCTCATGAACGGATGGTTTTATCAACATAGGTTTGTTTAGTAAACAACTTCTTATTACTTCTGCAAATTGGTGCCAATATGACATCTGGTATGTCCACCAATCCAGCTAAATGAAAATTTTTATTATCGCTGAAGAATGAAATAGACAGTTTCAACACTTGACTGTTTAAAGGGGAAAAGCCCAGCTTGATCTTGAATTAATGGAAATTTTTCTTGGCCCAGTAGAACGTAAGTCACTTAGTGGACTCTTATTTTATATAATTTAAAAACATACAATCTTGTAATAAATACGCATTTGGTTATTGCGCCCCATTTTAAGGAATTCTAAAATATTTGTGATATCTTGTTAGATTATGGGAACTCGCTCCTGTGAAAATATTCCTGAGCCAGAAATAATTAGCCAATTACTAGGAGTAAACGTCACGGAGTGAAGTTTTATTTTTCACGATGCTATGGTTTACTCTTAGTGGATTCAGGTCAGAGCTGCACGAGTGTCTCGTGAGTTCAATGGTCCTTATTAAAATCTAGTTGTGTACATTGTGTGACTCCAAATACATTTTTTGTAATTAAAAAATTGGTAAATTACACAGTGGAATAAACGAAAAAGGACTGTTCCGTCATCGGCAGGTACTGTTTATTGTTGTCATGGTGATACATGTCATGCAGAGATACAGGCGAAATGTGGCTTGAAACCATTTTTTGACTGACCTAAGGTGGCGTAGTAAACATATTTAGGTCACCTGTATTAGTTGGTTGAATAGCATAATTTTACGATGTGAAATGCTGACGTTACGTTATGGAAAATTAATGAAGAGAAACCATGGAGTTGTGCGGTTGATAGAGAACCAGGAAGTTGTGAGATCTGTGGTCTTGTATTACAGGTTAAAATTATTTATAGAATAGACACGTTTGACTTTCCAGTTTACAACAATGGATGGGTAGAGGTCTTTGGAATTAAGGGAACTTATTACTTTTAGCGGAATCATACCATTTACAATGATTTCAATTGTGTTATTGAGATACAAAGATCCAAACAATGCCTGGAATTTGAGTTAATTACGTTTTGGATAGCTATTTCTCGTTTTTCAAATTGTGTAATTTGATCGTGAACATGTATCTGTCAGAATAATAAGTATAATATTATTTTACGAAGTATCTTGTCGTGATTAATGTTCCAAATATTTTTCAAACGAGGAAAAGGTTTAAATTAGAGCTGTACCGATTAATCGCCCGTACTCATAATCGGGCCGATTATTAGAAAAATCGGTATAATCGGTATCGGCAGAAATAATCGGTGCCGGTGCAAATAAATTTCCAAAATATAATTTCAATTATAAGATTCATCTTGACATGGCTTGAATTTTAAAACAGAATTAAATAGTGGAAACTAAGGAATAAACATTTGATTTGGGGATTAATTGAAAGACAATATATTCCTAAAAGTAAGTAACTACTGTTTTAACACACTTGCTGTAAATTACCGCTGATTTTTGCTGAGAATTCCCATCTATTACATTATGTCGAAGATTTTCATTTTCATTTTCATTTTCTTCTAAACAAGAAAAGTCCTACATGTTCTGTTGCATCACCTGTGAATTATTGGTGTGACGAAAAAAATACTTTTCTATAAAGAATTCGCATCTTCACTAAATAGAATGTTGAGTTTAAAAATTATTCACGTAATTTAATGATTTTTTTAAACCTATGCAACAATCCAAAAATAAAAAATAAACCAGAACATAAACATAAGCCATAACAATAAAATTGTCCACAATTAATTTAAATCCCAAGAATGATCACTACGAATGCGGTTTAACTCCAATGCCACAACGCCATTCCCACGAACGAAACTGAGACCTTTATTTTTTCCCCTAAATTATTAAGCTTATACGCGAGTATATATACTGTGATAATTAAATAATCGGTATCGGCAATTTTAATAATCGGCCATACGCGGTATCGGCATAATAGGCAAAAAGTGACATCGGAACAACTCTAGTTTAAATGCATCATTTCTTGATTGCATATTGTATTCATTTACACCATGCATACAGTCGACATCAGGCTGTACAGCAGCGTGTGAAATGGGGTGTTCTTTCTGTATAACAGAGACATATGTGCTATATATGTCTTTGCTTATTCAAAAAAAAACATTTTGTGATGTGACAAGACACATGTACTCGATGCAAGCTTGATATTGAAAAATAAACCAATAGTCTGAAGGGGAAAAAAAAATCACAGTGACAAAATTACCACAGATCACACCCACGAATATCTTTTATAGTAATCTCTATTGTAGTATGATAGACATGGTCCTATGTGAGAACGGGTCTTGAGTGTAATCTCAGATAATTTTGTCCCTCTATGATTTATTTCCCAATCAGATTATTGCTTTTTTTGAACATAAAGCTCGCGTCGAGCACCTTTGTGATACAAAACACTGTACATTTCTATTGTTAGAAAGTATAATGCAGCATTCAAGGACACTACGTGTCATTATCTTCATCATTGTTGGGATTAACACAATTTTATATTTTGTTTAAGACAGACTCTCACACACTGTTTTGCGTGTACAATCATGAATGCATTGAGAAGCACTCCATGACCAAAACTCACAAGGACACCTTTCAATGACAATACATACCTTTTATGCTTAAGTGAGTTTCTTCGACACAGTTACTTGTATCGTCTTTAGAAACTCTTGGATGAGCAAGTAATCGAGTAAGGCTGTACATACAGTCGACTCCGGTTAACTACACACCCTCGGGCCCGTTACGAGACCGCGCAGGTAACCGGAGTGTGCAGTAAACCGGAGTACGGTACAGTACATTTTTAAGCATTAGGAAAAATCGGGACCGGCATGAATACGTGCAGTTATCCGAAGTGTGCAGTTAACTGATATGCAGTTAAGTGGAGTCGACTGTACTACTAGCACATCTCACCTTTGTGGGTTCAGGTATCGGCTTGACCAAGACTGGGGCTAAGTGAGAAGACTTGCAAATAGCTTCCCCTAGGTTGGTTTTTTTCCTCCACCAGATATACTGGCAGCCATATAAAGCGTATCATGTGCTGACTAATTTAATTAAACACCACAAACCAGATGAAACCTTGTACATTCATGAAAATTGTTTTGTGGATGCATCCTTAGAGGTACTAACCATGATACCATATGTACCTTTATGTAACCGACTTTTGACACTTCAGTGACTGCACTTTTTGTGTTGAGGTGATGTTCTTTGACTTTTTATAGTCATGAAAATTGATACGGTTATTTGTTTTGAAAAGAATTGTTTCATATGTGCATGATATATAGTATGGCTTTACTAGGTATGTGTAGAACGGCTTTAATGGCTATGCACATAACGGCTTTAATAGATATGTTGAACAACTTTAATAGATATTTGTAGAATAGCTTTAATATATATGTGTAGAAAGTTTTAATAGATATGTGAAGATATGCTTTAAGAGATATGTGTAGAACAGCTTTAATAGATATTTGTAGAATAGCTTTATGTGTAGAACAACTTTAAAAGATATTTGTAGAATAGCTTTAATATATATGTGTAGAGCAACTTTAATAGATATGTGTAGAATAGCTTTAATAGATATGTTTTGAAAGTTTTAATAGATATGTGTAGATAGGCTTTATTAGATTTGTGTAGATAGGCTTTATTAGATTTGTGTAGAACAACTTTAATAGATATGTGTAGATAGGCTTTAATAGATATGTGTTGATAGGCTTTAATAGATATGTGAAGATATGCTTTAAGAGATATGTGTAGAACAACTTTAATAGATATGTGTAGAATAGCTTTAATATATATGTGTAGAACAACTTTAATAGATATGTGTAGAATAGCTTTAATAGATGTATGTAGAATGGTTTTAAAGAATATGTGTACAATAGCTTTAATCAATATGTGTATAAAGCCTTTAACATATATGTCTGGAATGGTTTTAATAGTTTTGTGCAGAACTGCTTTAATAGATATGGGCAGAATAGCTTTGCTGTCTCATGGCATCTTCAGTTTTCGTTATCATTTTTGTTGCACTATTTAATTTTTCTTTGATTTATAATTGTTTCATTTCATTCAGATTACTGTCAGTCAAAAGAAAGGGCTTAACATATTTGAAAATCTTTCGAACCAGTTAATAATATTGCTAAATAATTTAAATATTTTGTTCTGTCCAAGGCAAGGTTAATCAGAGCAGCATCATTTTTTCTGTCTTACCAGAATGTATACCTACTTCTGAATGTAGACAGATTAAACCATGGGTGAGATATGCAAACAAAGTGGTATCATGTTAACTGGCAGTAGCTTTTGATTTTTTCTTTTTTAAAGAAGGAAAATGTTATATACGAAGTGACAGTGTTTCTTCTTTTGATACGTCATGCACAAGATTCGGTTTTGTGAATAAATGTCAAAATCCTTGTCGCTGCAACACGTCTTAACTTTTTTTTTTTTCAATAAATGACAAATATGCTGTGATTGATTCCAAGAATCCAAATGATTCAGTCAAACTGAGCAAAATTTTCTTTCACTGCATTATACAAGTCCTTTTCATTTACAAAGATAATGTTTTCCAATTATTTTTCTCTCATTTGATAATAAGATTGATATCAGAATAAGCCTAGGTCCAAATGCAGTACTGTATTATATAATTTTGTCACAAAATTTCATTCTGTATGATCCCTTATTGCTCATTAACTTTAAGGCTTGTTGTTGTTGTTGCTTCTTTGTGTTTTGTTTTTGTCTTTTTAAGACAATTTAAAATGAGCAAGTTACTAATTATCTTTATCTGTTTTTAAGCTTTATTATAGCTCTTCAGAGTGGGCCAAGCATAAATCCACGAAGTGACACGCCTTTTGTGTTCAATCCACGCTTTAATGAGAATCAGGTGGTGAGGAACACACAGTCAGGAAATTCCTGGGGCAGTGAAGAGAGACATGGGGGATTTCCCTTCCAAAAGAGCCAGAGGTGTAATGTCCAAATCCTGGTCAAAAATGACCAGTATGAGGTACATGTATCGAGTCATTATGTAGTTCTTGATGAAGTCCTTCAAAATTGTATCTGAGTTCTGTATTCAATGATTACTGTTTGCAATCCTAGATTTAATTATTTATTGTTAATTTTTTTGGGCGAATGTTGTTATTCTTCTAGCTTGTACAGGTCATATGTGGTGCTTTGGTCCCATTTTTGCTAGCTATAGAAGTCATTTTGTCATACCCATTAATGGTGATTCTTCAGTTTCATTTCAAGCTTATGGATCAATATTTTTTTACAACTGCCGCCAAAAAATAATGTAATAAAAATCATTGTTAAAATAGACAGACATTCTTAGACGACGCCACCCAAAACTGTATTGAACACAATGATAGCTATGAATAAAAGAAGAAAATTGTACTATAGTAACCCCTTTACTGGTAATTACTAGACTGGGCATCTTTTTTTCTAGACTGAGTTTAGTACAGTGTACTAATATTAGTAACCCTTTCTTCTCCATTGAGAGACGGGTATGGTTTACACTTGTTTCTTTTTCTGCATGCTGTCAGCAGACTTGAAGATATTGCATAAATAAATTGTCCTCTTTTTTTAATACATGTACCACGAATTGTTAATTTTCACCATAGAAACATGTGTAAAGTAGGCCATAAGTTGAATTTTGCTGTTGAATCATTGGCCATATTAATTGATATAGTACTACTTCCGTTTTCAGCATCCATCTTTTACTGTTTACTGTATAAAGACATTGTATCCTTATATGGAAACATAAACATGTCAGAATAAATGAGAAAAATATCCACATAAAGATATGAACCTAATTTGGAAAAAGAATTGTCACAAGAATCTCTTCTTATTTGTTATGGACAACAAAGTATGGAATGGAAAAGTTACCAATTTTTTTATTTTTACTGTATATAGCTTTAATAATGCTATAATAAGCTAACCATCCTGAACTCTACTTAAGTAGCAGATTTGTACTCTAATCTTTTTTTAAACTTTTACAATAGTTTTATATAATCTCTTGCAAAGAATTGGACCAGTCTGCATGATCAACAAAGTTGAAGGTACGATATTATAGACTCATTTTAATTAGTACAAAACAGCCACTTATTTTATCTGGAATTAGTTTTGTCATGACAACCAAGGTGCAGATCACCCAGAAATAAGGAATGAACAGACTATGGTAAAATTACTTTTGTATTATATTTTAGAACAAAAATTTATATATGTTTTTTAAGATAAATGAAAGCAATTACCTGACCAGGTTGACATGCTGTTTAAATAGATACATTGATTGATTTGTATAACATAGTTGTGCATTATGACAAAGGAGACAATTATTACAATTTGATGGCAAGGATCATGCTGGAGACCATACAGATAAAACTGGCAAACAGTAATGTAGTTTGTAATTGCTGTCGACTTTAATGAAATTTTCCACAGAAGATATTTTGATTTGTCCAATATTATTGTCAGTGTCAAACCAATTTAATGTTAGCTAATATTGAATATACAGTGAAACCTGTCTTGAAAGTCCACTGCTATGTGAGACCACTTGCCTTGGGAGACCATATTCTCAAGGCACAAATTTAATGATTATATAGCATTTTGACTTGTTATGAGAGACCACTTGTGCATGCAATATATATTTTTGGAATGGGAACAGCTGTATTCAATCAATATTTCATAACAGTTATCAAGACAAGTTAAATTGCTCACGAGTTAGTGAATTTCTTTGAATCATCCATGAAGTACAAATAAAATATTGGAATTGTGAAAATTTGAAATTTCAAGTGTCATTTTACAGATTTGTTATCTATAAACAAACTCCTATGTACTTTGATCTTGTTCTCGGATGAACTGTCAAAAAGAAAGGTGTTAAAAGTGTGAAAATTCGCACAACTGGTGCGGATAAAAAGCATCTAACCTTAGTACTTGCAGTTTCCGCAGCAGGAGATGTGTTGCCGCCAATGATACTTTTTCGTGGTGTGAGGGAGCTAAAAGATATCCATGCACCAAAGGGATGGATCGTATGTGTGCAGGAGAAGGGTTGGGTTGACGAGGAAGTGATGCTGCAGTGGATTAAAGAGATATATCTCAAGTATACAGGAAAGGAACGATCTCTTTTAGTGATGGATTCATTCTGGGTGCATATTACAGATGTTGTAAAACAGGCTTTGAGAAGGGGTAACACGGTGCCTGCAGTTATTCTGAGTGGATGTACCTCCAAGCTACAGCCTCTAGACGTCAGTGTCAATAAACTGGTCAAGTCCGACATGAGGAAAAGCTGGACAAATTTCATTCGTAAAGCAGCTGAGGGCTTTTCCAAGGAAAATGACAACACGTCTCGTATTAAGAGTGCAGATAAACAAACAGTTGTGGACTGGATTGTGAAAGAAGTTAAATTGCTTCAGGACAAGCCAGATCTGATCCGAAAATCATTTAAAGTTTGTGGTATTAACAGCAACTTGAATGGATGTGAGGACAATATCATAAGAGATACTGAATGTGATGGCAGTGACAGTGAAGAGGAAGAATTTGATGGATTTGAACCTGAGGAGGTTGAGTGGGCAATTAAGAATGTGGACAGATTGAAGGATTTAAATTAAATATATCAGCGGCAATCAAGTTTTTTTCAGCAGTACATGGATATCAGATATCACTGCTGTGTAAATAAAAGATGTTCGGTTTCGGAATTAGTATGCTTATCAATCACTCTGTACAGTCGCTATCTACCGGTATATCTCTTTCTGTCTCTTTCTTTTTCTCTCTCTCTGAATATATTTTTATGAAAAGTGAAAACAAACACCACTCACAGAGTTTTCTTTTTTAAAGTTTTACTTTATAAAATATACGTTTGAGTACATTTTCTGACATGTAATTTTCGAATGATTTAAAACGTGTCCCACAACTTACGACTTGAAAAAACCTGTGTCCCAGAATATACAGTGCACAAAAAATTACTTTTAAAATAAATTTATAGTGTCCCAACAAATACTGTGTCACAACATATATGGTAAATATGGCAGTCTGATTAAAATCTGATGTCCACTGTCCTACATGAGGATCTGTCTGACAGTGACTGCTTATAGGCTTATCAATGAATATTAAAATCATTAAATGCTGCTCCCCTACTCCACCCCCAAACCACACTAACAAAAAAAACCAAGCAACAAAATTTACATCAAATTACTTGCAATCAAATATCCAAAATTGAAGATTTTCTTTTATATTTTTGACATACTAGGTAAGGGCATACTTTAGTTTTGTAGTGTATTCCATAGATGCCATTATAAAATGACAAGGCCAGATAAAGTCACTTAGTACATCTTAGCTTTGTTCACATTGTAACTTGATCATGGTAAAGATATATATCAGCTCAATTTTAAAAATCTTTACCAAGGTTATTGCAGTGTTTTCAAGGTTAATTTATAATATGTTCCAAATATAATATTTTTAATAATAATACAACATAATCATATCACACATTAAATTGCTGCTATTGTATATTATTGTGTCATTATTGTATTGTCATTTTTGCTTTTAATATTTTCTTACAGGTTTCTGTCAATGGACAGCATTATACAAACTACAGGCACAGGATGCCAATTGGATATGTGACTCATCTGGTTGTAGAAGGAGGCATCAAAATAAACCAAATCAAGTTTGAAAGCCCGTCTCTGGTAGGCAAATACTTTTTATATGAATTCATGCATGAAAAAGAAAATACAGCTTGTTTTTCAAGATTTGTCATTGGTACAACAGAGTAAAGAATCTGTGTGATGATTAATTATAGATAGAATGGTCAGATACACATTGAAGTTTGCTGTTTAATTTCTGTTGTTATTTTGCTTCCCAATTATTCTCATGTTCTGTGTATATAATTAATTTGCAGCCATGATTTTCCATTAGTATGGGCATTCTAGTTCCATTCATAAAAGGGAAAATATTCTTGAACTGATTTCTATTCCAGATGTGTAATGCACTAAACACCATTCTAGAGTATGCAAAACAATCTGTTATTTTGAATACAAACTGTCAAAAAAACCAAATCCTAGCATTTAATAGAATGTATTCACAATTTATATACCGTATTTTCGCGCATATATCCCGCGGGTTATACCAGATTTTACAAACCCCGCAGGGGGGGGTGCGGGTTATATAAGGGTGCGGGCTATATCACAATTTTTTTACACATAATAATATTTCAATATATTGTTTGAAAAACGTAACTACATAACATATATTGTTCTAGTTTTGTTTTGCTAGGGTTGGATATTATGGCTACTACGGTGACTTTTAAATGAAACAGAAAGAAATTATTTAAACTCGAATCTACACTTCACAAGAATACAAGATTATTTAGAAATGTCCGTGTTTATGTAGCCTGTAGTTGAGGCACAGCTCCTATAGACAGCCTACGCACACAAGCACTGAGTACCAAGTTTTGTGCTGACTTTTATTGAGCAAAGGTCGTCGGCTTACTTTGATGATGGCGCCGCTAAAGGCTCCAGTTGAAGGGTCAAACAAATACCGGTACCTGTTTGTTATTGCTGCGTCAACTTCAGATAATTGTAGAACATTGAAACAGATTTGTTTTATTTCTTTAGTATATATCAGTGCTTCAAAGGTAATCAGTTCTCTTTGAAGTGTCAGCAAACGTATTTTTTCTTCTTCCATCTGGTATTTGTTTTTCAATTAGTGTCATCTGCTTGACTGTACTCATTTTACGTTTCCGCCTTCTGCGGATTCGGATTTTAGTCAGTTGCATAAAGTAATAAGGCCAGATATCATCATTAGCGGATTATGATAGAACAGTGCACTGTTAGTGTGGTTTGTGAGTATGAGACAAGGACTTGTTATTTTAACAATATATTCCAGTGCATTGTTTCCTGTCATGGTGCCTTTGATTTTCTCTACTCCAAACGCAAGACTGTATATGGTTTTTATCAGCCAAAATTGGTGTCGCCACAAATATCACCAGATGGTATATTTTGTCACCAAAACGGAAAACAGAATCGCAGTTTGCTACATCAGCGAAGCCCCGTGATCCTGTAATTGATTTCATTTCCGACTGTAGCTGTATAAATATATCTATGGTTGCGGGTTATACAAAGGTGCGGGTTATGCCAACGATTTTTTACACAAAACCCCAAAACCCGCGGGCTATATGAGGGTGCGGATTATCTGCGTGTGCGGGATATATGCGCGAAAATACGGTAAACCATCTGTATTGTACATCTGTAATAAAAATAACATTATTTAAGTAAGTAAACAAAATAGGAGTCTCTCATGTACTTAAAAGAATGTTTTAGTCCTGCCTTACAAACATATAGGTGATGGTTTGTGGGCCAAGCCACTCAGCTTTCAATCGAAAGAAAGTTGATTTCCAGTAATTTAGCATGAATGATCTAGTAATATTTTTGTGTTCCAGTTGGTATCAGATTTATTACTCATCATGTATGAGTGCATCAAGTTATATAACTCATCTGGCAATAATTATTGTGATATGATACTTAATATAAAGCTGATCAGATATTGCTGAGTGTAGAATATAGGTCACAGTGACTTTCTTCTTTGTGAAAAGTGTAGTTGTATCAACAGATCTTCTCATTTGGTTACATAACTCTGCAGGGTAAGATGTCTTAGAAACTTAGGAAGTATTCACGCAGATCACTGAAGCATGACATATAGGTTGTGTTGACTTTGTTTTGTTTGAAGGATGCTGTAGTCTTTATGACACACTTGCAAAACAAGTTACAATATTCTGAAGGCTAACATAGCTGATAGTTGGCTAATACAAGCAATAACTAAGTGTTGATTCCAGGTTAACAGATGGATCTAAAGACAGGGTCAGACAGACATAAATCCACATGCCAAAGTTACCTAGCAATTTTACCAAAATTGATTGAAATTTATACAATTAATACATCTTGAGACAAGTCTTTTTTTCACAGAAGCAAAAAATTAATTACTATGTTATATCTCTTTTAAAAAAACATTTTTTCATGTCAATATAAGAACATATTTTTTATTTGAAAATTTAATTTGGTTATTGATTGAAAAAGCAAGAGTTATTATTTATACATTAGAGTGATATGGAAATGAACATATGGACATTTGTGGCAATGGTTTTCACTCTTTTTGTGAAGCCAAAATTTGCTTATGAAGACAGTAGAACCTGTCCTGAAAGATCAGCCCTTCTGCCAAAAGTTATGGTTTCTCAAGACAGGTGGTCTCTCATGACAGGTAATAACACTATATAACCAATAAATCTGTGCAAGGATAACCTGGTCTCTCAAGACAGATGGTCTTTCATAGCAGTGGTCGCACAAGACAAGTTTTACTGTATTAATTTATTTCAGTAAACCCTCCCAGAAGACATGATGAAAAAATTGGTTAATAGTCTTACCAATGCCAGAAATCATTGTATTGTGGAAGAATATTTAACCATCATTATTTTGTATTGTGTGAATATACAGTAAATCCTGTCTTGTGAGACCACTGCTATAAAAGACCACTTATTACATGTTATGAGAGACCACCTGTCTTGAGAGACCATTACTTTTTGACAAAAAGGGTGGTCTTTCAAGACAAGTTCTACAGTATTTTGAAAACGAATTTTGGCTTCACAAAATCATTGTCATTTTGAAAACATTTGCCATATCTTGGTAAATTTTTATGCTGATATGAAGTGTATGAATTATGGCTACAACATGGCACCTCTTGTGTGAGACTTTGATTCAGTGTCATATACATTGATTAGTTTCATTTATTTTCATGCTTTTGATATCTGTTATCTTTTGTTTACAAAATCTATTTTTTTAGGCCAAGATATCACATATCAATCTTGATACTTTGTAATCAGTAATCATTTTGTAAATTAAGTAATAATTGTATATCTGATACGTTACCATGACCTTGTTTATTGATGGAGATATTGTCTATTTCATCATATACTTTTTGATGTATTTTAATGAATTTGCTTTCCATCACATCACATTAATTGGACATATTACATGGACACTTTATTGACTCCACAACAGGATTATTTTGCGTTGACTTTACATAAAAGAAATTCAGACTAAATATTGTCCGTATACCATGTTTATGTAAACAAAATATCTTTTCCTTTCAGTATCCAGCATTGAGCTACCCATCGCAACCGGCTCCGATCTCCTACCCTGGAGCACCCATTTATAACCCTGTAATTATCTTCTACCTCAGTCACTTGCTTTCACCAGGCTAACACTAAATAATACATTTGCATTATACTGATTTGAATCACTTGCTCCAAGGCTGCCTTCATAATTGTGTTGATAAAATGAGATAGAGTGAATAATGTTCTCATTGATAATTTTACCACAATTATTTTTACGTGGTTTAGAAAATTGTACAAGTTGCCCATGATGTATGTGTAAAATGATACAAATCCAAAACATTCTACAGAGGTATGACGGATGGGATGGTTACTAACAGCATATGTCACCTTAATTCTTTTTACTTTGCATCAATTTTGAATGAAAATTATTGCAGGAGGATTATCAATAGTTTGCTGTATCAGTATTAGTTTCAGTAAATGCAAAAAATATACTTGACAGGTTTTAAGTGACTAACCCTACAGAAACATGTTATTTGATATGCAAAGGTTCAACAATGATACACCACAGATGAATGTTTATACCTGTAATGCACATTTCGCTACTGTGAAATTTGAGATAATATTAAAGAGAGACTGAAAGGGATAAAAAGAGGTGGTGTACATTCCTTTTGAAAACACTTAAAAATCATCATTCGCTTTTCTAATTATCTCTACTCTGAAAAGCACCTACCTGTGCTCACATTCACTTCCTTGAGGGTATTTGATGCAATTTATGGAAATTTATAATTAAATGAAGATTTTTTCTCCACACATAAAGAAAATGCCTTACTTGCAAAAGTGACTTCCAGGAAATTACTGGAGTATTAGAGGTATAAAAATAGAGACAAAATGTAATATAAATTGGGTATTGACCTTACTCGTTTGACCTCCTTTCATAAATAAGAAAACAATCATGTCTGAACTTAACATTTGTTTGATTATATAATTTTTATTGAATAAAATAATTTATTTTATGTTTCAGCCAACACCCTGTGCACAAAATATCCCAGGTGGAATTAATTCTGGCAAATTGATCTACATCAGTGGAATTCCAAGCCCCAACCCTACAAGGTTAGTATATATAGATAGGTATATATAGATAGGTATGACCACCACAGTAGCCATAATTAAAATATTGTTATCACAACTACTCCTACATGGATGGTTGTATTAGCGTGGGGTTTTCCCCCAAAGACTTCCGAAAAGAGCAAGGTGCTTTTCTGAAGTCTGATATGTCTGCTGCAGTGCCAGGCATTAAAATCTTTTATCACTACTTCTCCTGAAGGGGGCTTTAAGTGGCCGAGTGGTCTAAAGCGCTCTTCGTTACGGATCACTGCCATATCACCTCTGTCTGTGTGGGTTTGAGTCTCAGATTGGGCCAATGTGGGTATGTTGGAAAGCTTGCTTTTAGCATCTTGTGGGTTTTTGGTTCTTTCCGGGGTTTTCCCGGGTTCTTCCTCCATCATTAATACTGGCCGCAATGCATAGCCTATCATGTGCTGAAAAATGACATTAAAACTGACAACAACTTCTCCTGAAAGAATGAATAATATCATCATGCCATTTTCTCTAAAAGACTTAAAAGATTTTGTTGATCTTAAATTAAAATGGACAGGTGCAGATGTGATGTCCAATATGTGGCAGTCTTGAAAATCTTAAAGGTAAAAGTAATTTTGACATTGTGTTTTCAGATTATGGTCCTAAATAAAAATGAATATCTCAAAGTATGATCTTAGTGGATATATTGAGAATATTGTTATCTCAAATCACAAATTGATGGCTTTATCAACTTCGGGCTTTCTATCAATTAACTTCTTTTGATTCCTCTTTGGTCATTAAAGTAATGGTGTTAGTTGTATACCAAATATGGCTGTCATGAAAATTTAGTTGTCACTTCTCACCTGAGTAGATGATCATTATCATATGGAGTTTTCATAGCTGCTGACTGTCCCGTTTTTTCCGTATTTGTCCCTTATTTTGGACCTGAATACAGGTGTATGTTTTTTTGGCAAAAAATGTTTTTTTAATTAAAAAAATAATAAGAAAATTTCTTTGGAATATTCAGTTTAGAATGGGCACTCAGTTCTATTTTGATAGAATGTAGCGCATGTATATACAAATACAGTTGTTCCATACGATTGGTTCATTTGAAATCAAGGCTACCATGC
This sequence comes from Unio delphinus, assembly GCA_029339505.1. NCBI lineage: Eukaryota > Metazoa > Mollusca > Bivalvia > Unionida > Unionidae > Unio > Unio delphinus. Next base: position 1,554,729 of record JAQISU010001243.1, on the reverse strand, counting down.
CTGTTGTTTTCCGCCATATTGGATTTCAAAAATAGTTACAGCTGTTGCTGTATCTTGTCTTCATAATATTCAGCTTCTAATCATGTTAAATGGAGAGCGGAATATTCAGAATTTTCTCCAGGAAAAATAGAAGGAAACAAATGGAAGGACATTTGTGCCATCTTGTGTAGATTTGTGAAACCAGTAAAGGAGAAAACTTGATGTTTGGCAAATTGTGTAATGTGATTTCGCTATTGGGCATGGAGGCACCCATGAAATACAAGAGCATGAAAAAGCTAATAAACATCAGCTTGCTGCTTTATCACACACAGCTCAGCCTGAACTTACAATGTAGGTAAATGCCAGAGAGAACCTTAATGTACTTTGATCAAAATTCAATTTATTAAATTTATTTTAGAAATAACCCTTCCTCTTTCAATTACTAGTGTTGCTGGTGATTCATTTTTTCACACATTTTCCAGACATTAAAATCACAAAGGATAACTCTTATGTTTGAACGAAAACAGTTCAGTAAGAAAATCTCAGAATTGAGATTATCAATGAAAGTTTATACATTTGAATCGATGATTGCAAAAAAAAAAAAAGAAGCAAGGTGTGGAAATGGCTTCTATAAACAGCTTGTGTTTGAGTGTGTTGCACTCTTGCACGTTCAGAATGGGCACCCAAATGGAACATGGTGCCTGTCCAGAAGGTACAACTGTGCAACACGTGCATCTTTGACATTAAATAATTATGTAAGGCACTGTCCTACTTTACTGATGGTTGTTCCTGAAAATCAGTATTTTTGTCACAAGTAGTCAGCATTTTTGTACTCGAGGTGGGGGTGAGGGTGTGTGTGTGGCAGCTATGAGTTTTGATCAAAAGACTTATAATGATGTCTGCTTAGACCTAAAGGAAAATGGTGCCAATCTGACACCCAGTATGTCCATCACAGCAGCTCTTTTGCTAATCTTGTTATCACAGAAGAATATCAGTGATGGTTTGAGTAACTCAGCAGCTAAAAGAAAGCAATAGTTGCGTCCTGACTGGACGTTCTTCTTGCCCATCAAGTTATTCTATTTTATCTTGAAAAATAAATTCATTGCTTAAAGAAAAAAAGAATTAAAATCAATTTGATTTCAGTTTCAGCTCAAATGATGAATGAACTTTGCATTATTATAATAGTTCAGCTTTTCATTTTTTTTATTTACAGGTTTTCAATTTATCTTCAAACCGGGATGACCCATGAGCCACCTTACATAGGTCTGGTGGTCGATGCACGCTTTAATTTCGGTTCTGACAGAAATGTTATTGTACGTAACCACAGAGAGCATGGTAACTGGGGAACAGAGGAAAGAGCCGTGTCATATTTTCCCTTCATTCCAAATGCACCATTTGAGATGATAATATTGGTTGAAGCGCATCAGTTCAAGGTAATAATTCATTCTAATTTACCCTTTAAAGATTTAAAGGTCACCAGTTTAAAGTACTAATTCATTCTAACATACCCTTTAAAGGTCACCAGTTTAAGGTACTAATTCATTCTAACATACCCTTTAAAGGTCACCAGTTGAAGGTACTAAATCATTCTAACTTAATCCTTTAAAGGTCATCAGTTCAGGGTACTAAATCATTTTAACGTATCCCATTAAAGGTCACCAGTTTAAAGTACTAATTCATTCTAACTTAACCCTTTAAAGGTCACCAGTTCAGGGTACTAATTCATTCTAACTGAACCCTTTAAAGGTCACCAGTTCAGGGTATTAATTCATTCTAACTTACC
>JAQISU010001243.1:882967-950467 GCA_029339505.1 Unio delphinus | reverse complement strand
TGGGTTTCTTACTGGGATATGGACACCTGTTGAAACGCTGATAGACTATTTTAAAAAGAAACCGAGAATTCTTTGCGTGGAAAGCAAAACTGAACCTTACTTTGCCATTTGCCCCTTCCAGAAAGAAGAGGATTTGTTTGTCTCTGGCTCAATTCGTGATACAGGAATTTGGGACAGTGACCTCACACACCTTTTAAAAGTTTCTCTTTCTCTTTATAGAGAGGCCATGCTCGTCGATTTAGGGGCTTTCATCGGTTACTTTACATTTTATGCAGGAGCACTTGATCATGACGTTCTTGCAGTGGAACCATTTAACTCGAGTTTCAGGAGACTTAGACAAGGCTTGCGTTTAAACGATTTTCCAGCTACCATACAGATTTTGAATAAGGCAGTATCGAACAAAAGGTCTTTTGTTCATATAGGAAAGAACCAGAAGCTGAATCTGGGAAATATGCAAGCTAATTCTGAAAAAGATACTGATGACCGAGAAATTGCATTCAAGAATGACATGATTGAAACAGTTACAATGAACGACCTTTTAGAATATATTCACATAAAGCAAGCTATTATCAAGATGAATATAGGTAAAGAACCAATTTTTTCGATTCCAATAAAAAAAAGGTTGAAGGACTTAGTAAATCAACAGTGCTTGTACACTTGTACAAATTAAATTGACACAATTAATAAAACAAAATACCACATTTATAAACTCAAGATTCCAACTATCCCAATTTGAGGAAACTACTCTGACATAGCCGGCAAATTAGTTAATACACAAGTCGAATTTATTTAATATTATCAAATAACACACCAATCGAATTATTTAATTAATAATATCAATTAACACACAGTCGAAATATTAAATTAATATAATAAATCAACGCACAACATTCGAATTATTTAATTAATAATATCAATTAACTCACCAGTCGAAATATTAAATCACTATCAATTAACACAAATAATTGATTATTTAAACTATTAATATCAATTTACACACAAATCGAACTATTTAATTATATATATATCAATTTACACACAAATCGAACTATTTAATTATTAATATCAATTTACACACCAGTCGAAGTATTTAATTATTATTATCAATTTACACACCAGTCTAATTATTGAATTATTAATATCAATTTAAACACGAATAGAATTATGCAACTATTATTATCAATTTACACACCAGTCAAATTATTTAATTAATAATATAAATTAACACACTTGTCGAATTATATAATTATTATTATCAATTTACACACCAGTCGAAGTTTTTAACTATTAATATCAATTAACACCCCAGTCGAATTATTTAATTAATAATATCAATTTACACACCAGTCGAATTATTGAATTATTAATATCAATTTAAACACCAGTCGAATTGTTAAATTTTTAATATAAATTTGAACACGAATAGAATTTTTAACTATTATTATCAATTTACACACCAGTCAAATTATTGAATTATTAATATAAATTTACACACCAGTCGAATAATTGAATTATTAATATCAATTTAAACACGAATCGAGTTATATAATTATTAATATCAATTAACACACCAGTCGAATTATTTAATTATTAATATAAATTTACACACCAGTCGAATTATTGAATTATTAATATAAACTTAAACACGAATAGAATTATTTAACTATTATTATCAATTTACACACCAGTAAAATTATTTATTTAATAATATCAATTTAAACACAAATCGAATTATATAATTATTAATTTCAATTTACATACCAGTCTAAGTATTTAATTATTATTATGAACTTACACACCAGTCGAATTTTTTAATTATTAATATTAATTTACACACCAGTCGAAGTATTTAATTATTATTATCAATTTACACATCAGTCGAATTACTGAATTATTGATATCAATTTATACACCAGTAGAATTATTTCATTATTAATATCAATTTGCACACTAGTCAAATTATTTCATTAATAATATAATGTGCACACCAGTTGAATTATTTCATTATTAATAACAATTTACACACCAGTCTAATTATTTCATTATAAGTATCAATTTACACACCAGTCGAATTATTTCATTATTAATATCAATGTGCACACTAGGCGAATTATTTCGTTATTAATATCAATGTGCACATCAGTTGAATTATTTCATTATTAATATCAAATTACATACCAGTATAATTATTTCATTATTAATATCAAATTACATACCAGTATAATTATTTCATTATTAATATCAAATTACATACCAGTATAATTATTTCATTATTAATATAAATTTGCACAGTAATCGAATTACTTCATTATTAATATAAATGTGCACACTAGTCGAATTATTTCATTATTAATATAAATTTACACACCAGTCGAATTATTTAATTAATTGTGCTAATCAGCACACTCGTCGAACATGACTACTCTAGGACAGCTGTTGCGCACTGAGCACAACGCAAACGAAGAAACGTTTACGGTAAACACAAACAAATCTGTGATCGACGCATCGCTGTGTAATTCGTCACGTGGGTTATGTTTTAATCATACATACATTTCCCTGAGATGAATAAGAAATATAGTATATTGTATATGTAAAACAGTATAGAGCCATACCCAACATTGGTTTATTAAGACTATATATCGACGTAATTGAAACTATTCATATTTGAAATTTGGTGTAATTACAAAATAAAGCAAGCACAAGAGGGTTGATGACATTCGTTATGACGGTAAGCTCTAGGTAGGGCTTTATTGATTCAGGTTGGTGCATCACCTCTGTCTTCTTGTTGCTGATTGTGTGACCAAGCCTTAGAGAAATACATCCTACTATGTTACATGTCCAGCATTTTGGTGTCTTCAGATAGAAGATTTTACTATCAGTCCGGTTATCTGATGTCAATCCCGATGCTATACTCACGGAAGGGATCTGTAAGTACAGTAGAGAACACCATCCTAAAGTGGGGTCGGACCAACACAAACCATTCCTTGATTCCACTGGTGACTGGGAATTGTCAAATGATGAACCGTGGTTCACGACACTATCCAGGCACGATTTTGCCATGATCTTCCAGAAGAACCACACACACACACACACACACACACACACACACAACCGACTGACTGTCATAGGCTTATGTCATGTTGATGAATGTCATATACAGGTTAGAGTTCGGTTCATAGCATTTCGTATGGAGTTGACGAGCTACAAACACAATTATATGGCCACTTATCCTTCCCTGAAGCAGCGCTGACTCTCGGGCTGGAGCCTTTGATCAATGTGATGCATACGGCAATTTAGTATAATTATGGCGATGATTTGCAGGTTATTGACAGAAAGGAGAGATCCGTTGTTGCCACATGATTGTATGTTGCCTTTCCGTTTACACAAGTTGACGATGGATTAATCTTTGTACTCAGAAGACACGGTTCCCTGATTCCACATTAGCTTGAATAGTTCCACCAATTTCTGTGCCGTGACATTGTGCCATTATTTATGTCACGTAAACATTTTCAAATGAATTTCTCGTACGAGATTCTAACTCGCCATAAAAGATCAATATAGGTAGATGTTAAATTAGATCTTTTATCTTTGATCAGTTTCATCCCGTGTATAAAAATATATATGGTACAAATTTAGGTTCGGTGTAACAACAATTTATTGTACTTATTTCAGTTACAAAATTGAACGTGCTCAGCAGCTATGCTAGAATAGACATGTTCAGTGTGTGTGTTTGCTAATTAATACTATTTATTAAATAATTGGTCTATAGTGATTGTAAACATTTTTAATTTAATGTATTCACACTAACAGTTTAATAGCTTGACTGGTACTCATGATTACTATTCATGTATTTATGATTATTTTTTTAATTTTTTATTTTTTTTTGTTTGTTTACTTCTTTCAGAAGGTTATGAATGTAAAGCCATGGAGATGTCATCAGCATTTTTCCAAGAAGTGTTTGTTCCCTTCATTTTTATGGAATGGTTGATAATACGAAATAATATGAATTCTAACGAAACAGCATGCACATGGACAGATGCAATAAAGCTTGTTGACTATTTAACAGGCTTAGGATACACACCGTTTGCATATCATCCAACGTTTAAATTATTGGATACAAGCGCTGTTTTGGATTGGGAAATTGACGATATATTTTGGCAGCATAAAAATGCTAAATCTTTATTACCTTATATAAATTTACTGAGAAAAATAGGGCCCAAATATTATGATAAAATAGGTCAGAATCAAGTATGATGGTTTTGCAAAATCTTGAAAATTAAACCTAAGTTTTAAAAATTGATAATTTTCGTAGGTAAAGGTCGAAGTAATCTTAAATCACGTAAAACCATTTATATTGTACGACTCTTAGCTGAGTATAAATCCTCAAAATTTGGTCGTTAGGTAAATGTGCGTGAAAAAGATACCCAATCACTAATTGCCTTTAAATTAGTAGCTGAATTGTGTATTTAAACTGTATTAAATTTCCATCGTTCAAATATGTTATAGACCAGGACACGTTGATAATGAAAGTGTATTCAGTATAACACAGGTAAATATTTTGTATAGCATTCATATTTCAGATCGCATATCTATTTAACTGTTACACCACATGAACGGATGGGTTGTATTCACAATTCTTTAGTTTTAACTCTATACTTTTCTACATTTCATCTGCGGTACCATTTATAGAATGCAGTGCATGTTATTAAAATGAGCGATGGTTGACATTAAAGTACATGTTGTAAAGATTAAGGATATATCTCCATCAAGTATGACCTTTCAATCTTATTTTAATATTTTTAATTTATAAATTACGGAATTAACTAGTGGTGCTGTGAACGAATATTAGTAGGTAGTGAATCTGGTACAGTAAGGCTACTGTAATTTTACAGTGAATCCTGAACAGTGGGCTACTTGAAGTTTACAGTGAATCCTGAACAGTGGGCTTCTTGAAGTTTACAGGACTCATCTGTACTGGCCTATGTTAGCTTTACAGTGAATCCCAATCAAAGAGCTACTTTAGGTTTACAGTAAATCATGGGCATTGGACTACTTTCATTTTACAGTAAATCATGGGCATTTGGACTACTTTCATTTTACAGTAAATCATGGGCATTTGGACTACTTTCATTTTACAGTAAATCATGGGCATTTGGACTACTTTCATTTTACAGTAAATCATGGGCATTTGGACTACTTTCATTTTACAGTAAATCATGGACGTTCGGGCTACTTTCATTTTACAGTAAATCCCGAGCATTATACTACTTTTGTTTTACAGTGAATCCCGAGCATTGAGCTAATTTTATGCAGTACACAGATATCTGATATTGTGTAGAATTAAATTAAAATAAACTATAAACTTGTAATCATAATATATTCCTATCTTCATAAACCATTACATAAAATGCGTATATGAGAAATTATCATTTTAAATTTCCAAAGAATATATATTGAGGAACTTAACGCAATGTTTGCCGCTTGAACCATGAACGCACTATATTGTGTTTTGTTTTAAATATGTTAGACGAAAACAGTTGGGTTTTTTTTCTTGAAATATTGATTTCTACATGTTTTTGTGTGGGTTTTATTCATTTTAAAAATTTAAGTTTTGCAGGAAATGACGTAAGTCCGTATCCCTGTGGGTGTTGTGAGAAACAGGCTTATCTGTATGCTAATGCGAGTTTATTATGTTGTCGATTCGTAGTTATACAAGCGTCTATTACTTGATTTTTGTTATGCATTTGTTCATTTCCGTGATTATTTAAAATAAAAAATTTTATACAAGAAAATGATTCAGTTTTAGAATAAATAGATAATCAAAATTACAAGACGTTTATGTGAAATTCGAATAGTTATCTACATTTTCTTAACAGCAAAAGACAATATATAAGTGTTCCTTCCAGAAATAAGCTCTGCTGTAATTCAATTATTCTTCATAAAATATAAATTTATATCGAATTTTCCACTTGACCTGGCCATTAATTATTTACTGTTTTGTATGGTTTAATATATGCATCTTACTGGCTTTGGTGTTGTTGTTATTTATTTGTTTGTTTCTTGTTGTTTTTTCTTCCATTTGATGTTTTAATGGGATAGACTCCAAAACATCACTGAGACCTAACGTCTTACGTCGAACTTATGATTTGTTTTCCTATAAGAATGAATGACAACCGCCCGATACCAACTGGAACAGTGCTTGCCCATTTCAGGCAGGTCGAGAAATAACGTTGAAGAATTTGAGGGAATATACATGAATTTGATAGGTTTGCTGATTTGTGAATGGCTGAGTACACCGCATCTGTTGCGACAATAAAAGACGACACAGATCCCGATTGTGACTTTGTTTTCTTCTGCAGCCATGTGGACAAAATTTCTTCCGAATATAAATTATCAAATGGATGCATAGTTATGTTCTCCATTTAAAAAGTATTCACTTTAAGGTTACGAAGTATAGACGTCAGTCGAACCCGAATTATCCCAGCTTATTCACTTTTGTACATTGAGTTTGTTAACACAAATTTACCTGACTCAGGTGTGTATTTTGATTCCTGTAACTAGCAATCTGGTTCAGCTAAAATAAACAATCAAATCATTTTGTCAGTCTCTTTTCAGCCGAAATCTAAGCTTAAATGTCATTCTATTCTTTACATGCCAGTCATTTTGACGGGCACAATGGAACAATATACGCGAATAAAGTAAACGGTATTTTCGGTCAAATTACTGAAACACGACCTTTTCTGTATTTCTTTCCGTCACGTTCCTCCTTGTTCACACATGACAAACTGTATCAAGAGACCTATTTGTTTTCACTAAAATATTTTTTTAAAAAAGTTACCTGATATCAATGATATAAATGTTAGAACTTAATTTTTTAAAAACTTGCTTGTAAGGCTAACTTATGGTTTTGACCCGGTGTCCATCAATCCGTCGTTCATGCGTTAGTTTGTCTTTTGTCCTTTGGGTTTTAAAGCATTTTGTTTCATCTTTTCAATCTTCTCTAAACATCACATCCATTTTTAAAAACGTTTGAAAAATGTTCACACAAGTACTCAATCAACTATATATTTATATGAATAACATAATTTTACCATGAACAGTTTAAACGCGTGCATAAAATGTTAAATTACCAGGAACTACCAAAATATAAACAATATTGTGTTTATTGGGATGAATGTGTATACTATCTACACATACATAACACCAGTACACTTTTGACAGAGCGTTGATACACGTCTTCAAAGAAGTTTCCTTTAAGAACTAGTAGCAATTAAAATCAAACTAAATGCTACAAATGTTAGTTTTAAAATATTATAAATGCCAGCGAACAACTAATAGAGAAATGTAAAAACGACATACAAAATACCAGAGACAACATAAATGTTTGTCAATTCTGTCTTTATTTTACAGCCTCTTCAGGACTTGCACGTATTATAATAATATTTCCTCTTCCATGCTGAATTTGCCGCGGGTGACATTTTGCATCTTTAAATTTTTCTGTGATGTTCGTCCACTTTCTTGTTCCTTATTATACGATTGCCTATTTGCGTCCCTTATTTGCGTATTTGTATCCTGGGGTACTTCTGTTTGTTATTTCTGGGTAACAGTAAGTTCAAAGCGAATATAGGTTACTAAAAAAAAGTCTTACTTGCAATAATGGTAAATGCTAAAATTGATTTGACTTGTTTTTCTTCAAATTTCGAACTGTTTTACCATTTGATTTATATGATATTTCTTTTTTATTTATACCTTGAAATATTCTCGAAAACGCTTGTTAAAATATCTTCAGATGGTCACGTACCCTCGTTAGTCAAAATTATTAGAAAACTATAGTATCAACAAATTGCATTTAATTTTTTATTTTACCCTTTCTCGCCATATTAGCTTGAATTCTTGTATTTGCAGCCATTCTACGTCAAATAAATTTAAGTCGTCCATTTATGTTGTTCAGAAGTTACGTACATTAGATTATTAGTCGTGGAGTAACAGCATGATTTGGCATGTTTTAAAACATTTGACACAAAATTAAGTCACTATATATTTTTCATAGGCAGTATTTCTGATTTCTTAGAATAAGTATAACATCTTTTTAAAAGTATAGTACCTTAACAACAGCATACAAAAAATATCCAAACAATACTTCAGAAAAGAAAATGCTAAAAGAGAGAGACAGAGACAGAGACAGAGACAGACAGAGAGATAGAGACAGACACGGACAAACAGAGACACAGAGAGAGAAATTAACACGCGACAGAGTACAGTATGAAGACTACTATAAAGGGAAAGAATCCAGGCAGCCTTACCCATTGAATATAAGAGTTATTTCCCTAAATAAATCAAAATCTGAAGCATATGTGAATACATTTTCTCATCACAGTAAAATCTCATTCAAAACTATTCGTCTTTAAAACTTATCGGTACTTTTTTGTTGGGAATTACAAAGGTTTTTTGTTTCTTTATCTAAAAATGGACGTAATCAAGGCTGCATATCCGGTCTCGTAACAAATTTCTCGCCAAAATCAAGGTAAGTACGACGTGATATATCATATCACAAGACCACTCATGCTTGATGTATGTCAGTTGCGATTATTCTATGAAAAAATGCTATCCAGAATTATGACGCGTAAAGAAAGAAGTCCCTCTAGAATCCTCTGATAGAAATCAAGGTATCTAGTAATGATCACTGACAGCTACAACTCTATACCAAAAACAGTGGAAAGTGCTACCCTTTGATCATACACGAGGATAATATGAAGTGAATTGGAAAGGAAAGGATATATTAACGTTTAGACAAATATATATATATATATATATATATATATATATATATATATATATATATATATATATATATATATATATATATATATATATATATATATATACATACATACATATATATATTCATTTTAAACTAGTGTCGTGTTCTCAAAGTTATCCGGTCTCTATGCTACTCGTTTAATTTTTTCAATGCAATTTTGCTATTACAGCAGACATAGTGGTTTATGCAACGCAGTTTTCGTTTCACATAATGGAAACTAGGAAATAATGTATTTTCCATGAGGAAGAAAATTATACAGCCTCCGTGTAAAAAAATTTTAATCGATCACTAAATTTTGAATTGTTAAACATTATTTTTGGGGGCTGACTTGGCTGCATATGTATTTTCGTGTATTTTGTTAATTTATGTTTAGTCATTGCGTCCTTTTAAAACTTTCGCTTTTAAATATTGACTTCATACATAAGTATAAATTAAATACAAAATTTCTCCATGCTTATAATTTACACAGCAATGAAATTAGCATTTAAATGAATACAATATCCATGTAGTCACAGGCGTTTAAAACTACTACTGTCTTCATTGTTTGGTGCTGCAATTACCTAATGATTTTAACATAGTCCGGGGGGGGGGGGGACATTCTGTTCATGCTGAACAGATATCGAATTTATGAATAACTTTGGCACAGTACTGTTTCTTCATATTGTTGCCGTTAATTAAACATAATGTTAATGTTTTCGTTGAAGCTCTTTATTTACCATATTTAGTATGAGTAAGTTAAGTTGTTCAGTTCCTCATTTGTACATGCGCAGTGATTTGTACCGGATATTACTTCAATCTGTTGGAAGCTTATTGTGATTAAATAAAAACAGAAACCACAGAAAGACAACATTGGATTTTGTTTGACAGAGATTTTGCCATCAGAAAAAGGATAAGATTTGACTTAATAGCGGCAACATTTGTAGCTATGAATGTTCGACGAGCAAAGATGCTAATGCTCTTTGGATCTTCAGGAATTATTATATTTATTCTGAAGATTCTCCCTGAAGGAGACTACAAACTAAAAAGACCTCGCTCTTTTCAGAACGTGGACTATATGGCAAGGAAAATGTTAAGGAATAACAGTAAAATTATACTTTTATGGACCGAGTTTAATCACGACAAGTTTAAATATTTGGAGACCGTGAGAGAAGATCTATCACAATGTCATTATAAGTGTTCTGTGACTAATAACCAGAATGAATTAGCTGACAGTGATGCAGTGTTTTTTCATTTGACTGATATTTGGGTGCCTAACTGGAAAATAGGGACAAAGCGAACTATTCTGTTTCCAAAAGAGTCACACCCAGATCAAATATGGATAATCGAAAACAACGAGCCGCCATTTTCATTCTTCGGTGACGTGAACATATTTGGAGATATCTTCAACTGGACCATGTGGTATAGAACGGACGCCACGATTGTTGTCCCTTACGGCAGATATATTCAGCTTGGCGAAGTAGATAAAAGGTCAGTAAAGAAAATGTACGAAAGAAGAAATATTTATTCTGAAAAGTCTAAGTTCATGGTAGGAGCAATAAGTAATTGTAAAGACCCCGGAAGAAGGTATCTACTTATCGAGGAAATGTCCAAGTATCTAGATTTCACTATGTTTGGGAAGTGTTATAAAAACAGCATGTGTGGAACTTCATGGATATTTGATAATGCAGACTGTGGCGAAGAGTTGAAACAATACCGATTTTACCTCGCTTTCGAGAGCAACCAATGTAAAGATTACATAACAGAGAAGTATTGGAATTCACTTGGCCGTAGACAGATTCCAATAGTTAATTGGAAACGCAAGGACATTTTAAGTGGATATATACCAAATTCATACATAAATGTGTATGACTTTCCCACAGTGAAAGATTTTGCCGAGTACATCAAACTGGTTAATGGTAACGCAACTCTGTACAACAGTTATTTTGAATGGTTGAACGATTTTTCATTAGATCTTACGTGGCGGGTGTCATGGTGCAATTTGTGTGAGAAACTACACAAAATGGATAAAAGATACGAAAGACAAATCATAGATTTAAAGAAATATCTCTACTCTGATGTGTGCCCTCCACTGACGGTAAGGCTTTTTGTTTGCAGTTTTAGATATTTCGGCGGGGGGTGGGTATTTAATATTCAGATAGTTTTAACCACGTGCTCTTTTATGCAAACAAAGAGAACACAATGAAATGAGCATACGAAACATTAAAAAGTTTATGATGCAAGAAAGTATACATATATAGAAGTCTATATCTTTTCTTTATAGATTTCTAAATCTATGTTCCAATGAATAATGCTGACAAGGAAAAATGAAATAGGAAACAATTAACCACCTATAAATAACAAATTCTATTTTATGAGGGCGAGAAATAAATAAATGAATACATCGATAAAGTCTATATCCGACTCTATTTCCATACTACTGTATAAGCCAGCATTTTTTTTGCGACGACCCTAAAAATAGTTTTGTTTTTGTGCACCTCACTACCCTGTCTCCATATTTGGTTTAAGTTTGGCCACCCTCCAAAAAATCCTGGCGACCCCAAGAACTTCCTCTCGACCCTTGGTGAAACGAAGCACTGGTTTAAGTTATTATATGTGAGAATTCTTTTTCATCTGTTTTGCTAAAGCTAATGCCAATTATAACTATGTTTATATTTTGCCAAAGCCGACACATCCCGTATAAAGGGTTTCACATGTATGTACTTTAGATGGAAAACGTGTTTCAAGAAATGCGCTAAAATTTATACCATTTTCCATCTTCATTTTTGACGATATTAAGTCTATTTATATTACCTCTCTGTACATGTTTTCAAAAAAGCAGCATATCCATGAAGGAAAAAAAACATTATCACGGCTAAATACTTTAATAGAAACGAATTAATAGCCATTATATTAATGTATGCTGCTATTAATTTCTGCATATAAAAAGGATTATCTGACATTTGTGTTATAAGTTGGTAATTCTCAGGAATTTATATTATTATATTAAAGCTCTCTATTTACATATTTATATATGAACAATTTGTGAACCAAAAACTAAACATCCAAGTAAGAATGTTTTCTTTTCAATCTTTACCATCTTTCCTTTCAATTTCTTCTAGCACCTGTTTCTCTTTCAATTGTTTCTCTTCCTCTTCAGACCTCTCCAGTGGCCTAGTGGTTGAAGCGTCCGCTTCGGATGCCAAAGGTCGTGGGCTCGATCCCCGCCCGAGTCATACGAGAACTTACAAAAATGTTACTAATAGTTGCCTTGCTTGGCGCTCAGCATTACAAGGTTGGTGTTAGGAATGGTCGTACTGGTGTCACGATAATGTGACTGTCACAATACAGACATCGTAGCGATATGACTGAAAAATTGTTTAAGCTACGTTATAAATCCAAATCACACACTCAAACACCTTCCTCTTAAATGGTTTGCTTAGACTCTCTATGTTCACATTATATGTCGTCATTTGTACTCTGTGTGTGTGTGTGTGTGTGTGTGTGTGTGTGTGTGTGTGTGTTATGTTAGTGTTCCTGCTGCTGTTGTTTTATCTGAATGCATTCTTTATTTCTTTGCATTTGGCGTACATGTTGATGAACAAATTAAACTCTTCGTGAATTATTGCATTGTCGCTCATAGCTTTGCTTATTACTTTGAAAATCTTGTTCAAATTACACATGGCATATGTTACTATGTCATCAGTTTTTACAATTATGTTCGGAGTTATTGTTCTTTTAAGGCATTTTCAATACTACATATACTCTTGTACTAGCAGCAACAAAGTTTAGAAACAAGTATGCCAGTACAGTTTACATATTATCGCTAAACCTAATCAAACTGAAGAAACACCAGTAACAGCTAAATCTTTTCCAGCCATTTATCTACCTAATTTAAATCGGTATCTGCTAATGTGTACTTCTTTCTAACATCTTTATAGTGTTCGATCTTATTCATCACATCATTGTTAATCTCGTAAACGTTTGCAGTTGATCAATTTGATTTTCGTTTTATTGATATGCTACCAGAACATTAGATTACAAAATGTACTTGTATTTTCAGCCGGATGTAAACATTTTGTCATTGTTTTCAAAATTATGAATAATTGTAGATTTATATCAGGGTTTTCTTCTTCTTCATTCTTATGGTGACTGTTAAAGCTAAATTATGTTTTGAAACGCCAGGTGCTGCTTTAAAAGGAAGTTTGCTTTCCATAAATTATATCTCTGTTTCTGTTAAATCTTTGTAGATTACCTTAGAAAAAATTGCATCTTTTTAAATTCTACTGTTAATTTAGCCTATTTCAAATATTATGTTTATCCACATTCAATACGTAATTGATCTCTTTTCGTATTATTTTAACCATCTAATTAGCGTGGATGTTGCTGCTTATTTCAGAACTATCTTTATTAAATACAATCTTTTCCAAATTAGTCATTTAATTTGTTATGATTTTTTAAATCAATATTTTTTTAAACAAATAATTATTTACCTGTTTTTTTTAACAACACCAGCTTTGAGTGAGCTTTAATCTCGTCGAAACCTGTAAATAATACAAAATAACTAATGATAGTGAGATTGTTGCTTTTATGTCAAATTCATTAAATATTTATATTACCTCTTTGAAAACTGGTGCATTTAGTGCAATGTAGCTTTTTGCCATTGTTTATTGCGTGTTCTAGTTTAATCTTCATTTTGTGTTCGCTGTACTATTATTCCGCTGAAAGAAATGTCAATGAGCCGCTTGTTATTTATCTGCGTGATCTGACTGATCTAGTAATTATTCATTTTTTGCAATTAAAAAGCAAGTGAGGAGTCTAGTATTTGTCTTCTGCTTCTTGATTTTTCATTCGCACAGGAATTATTAAAATAATGTAGTCATGTATAGAGCTAAATTAGATTTAATATCTGCTTTTTATTTATTTATTTATTTATTTATTTATTTATTGCATGCACGAAGCCCACGCCATAAAAAGCTTTTATATTCAACACAATTAAGTTGTCAAGTTCTGTTCATTCTATACTACTCAGACATTCAAAGTTGTGAAACCTAGACAAAGTAGCATTGGAAGGAAAGTCGAGTAGGTAACTAGTTTAAATGTTTTTGTTTATTCTAGTCAGAGAGAGGACTATGTGCATCATCTCAATGCATACAGTTTGGCATTCAATCCTGAACTTTATATATACCAAAGTCCCATGTCATACAATGATCTGTATCTCTTCGGAATATATTCGTACATAACTATTGTGCATTAAAAGGTTAAATAGAGCAAATTTGCTAATATCGAGTGAATGACATACACTTCATCTTGGGATTCAAATACTTGAGATTTGTTCAGTCATGAGATGAAATGTATCCACTATTATCTCAGAACAAGACAATTGTTTTGTTTTATGCTCAATGGTATTGGCTATCGCTATGTATAACAGATTTAAGAATCCCAAGCGAAAATGGCAGCTGGTTACCATTTGTGTATCAGATACCATAATTATCGATGCTAATACAAGTCAAAAGTGCATAGACTCAAAATATCGCCTACGAGTTAAGATAAGCATGTTATGGATTTAAACCTTTTTCGATTGCGCAGCAGGTGGTCATACTTACCGCAATACCATGCATGGGAGATAATGAGATACAATATTTTGGTTACAATGTTAGCAATGTATAAGACAGCAGTGAAAAAATACTTTTCATATTTCACGCTACTATATATCAATATTATTCTTAATTTACAATCCATTAACTCACGCGCCAGATTAAAATAAATTCTGTTATTATTTCCTTAAAATTGTTTACACTTCTGTGCTGATTGAAATACTTCATTTGATTGGCATATTCGGTTCTCAAAATAAAGTGTTTGTGAATTTAGTGCCATGCACACTATGACAGTACCATTGTATTTGTGTGTTATTTCAGTGTACTTCAACATAATTATAGTTGTTGATAAGAACTTGGTTATGTTGTCCACATGTTTCGATAGACTGATAAACTGATTAATAGATGTATTCAAAGATAGTTAGACTGAATGACTGACTCTCTCTCTCTCTCTCTCTCTCTCTCTCTCTCTCTCTCTCTCTCTCTCTCTCTAAATTGACATGTAGCTAATTTTTTGGAAGTTTTCCTTTTATTTTGGTTTGTTGTTAATTGTTTAAGAAAATATTCGTCTTATTCTGGCCCTTATTTGCAATGAAAGAATTATAACTGACACATTTAATTTTAAAGCTTTCTTTTTTTTATTTCAGAGAGAATTTCATGATGCAGAAGCCAGTGCAAGTGATATATTCTTTGCAAGAAGAAATGGCGCTAAGTCTTGGTTTTTCTTCTAGCTGGCAGCAAAATGAGACGAAAACCGACGTTAAAATAAAACAATGAAGATTAATGTTTCGATTTCTCCTTGCTACTGGCTTCCAATGTGTTCATTAACTCGGGATATACAGATTTTGCCATGACGCGGCAAGCGCAATATAATAAATGTCAGGAGACATTTAAACGTATGTGAATCAGGACTCGTGTTGTGGACCAATGTACGTGTTGGGCACGAGGGAGTGCGCGAGTGAGTGATCGATTGATGTGCATGATTTCCGTGTAAATCAATTCTCCGTATTACTAACAAAAAGCTTCTGGCATTCCTACTCTAGTTCTTGAGACAGACAACACCTCGAGCTGTACGAGTCGTGAAGATGAAGAGCACGTAGCTTTCAGGCAAGTGAAAGACCAGGGACTGAATAGAATGTGGAAAAATTATACCCTTCGAGTCTGGTTTACTTCGGTTCATTTCATCTCACAATAAAATCCCACCATGGACAAGCGAGTATTATCATTTCAACCCTGAATCAGACAGAGCTCACAAAAATGAAGTTTTCTTTTTTTATGAAATTTCAAAATCGAAAAATGTTATTTGACCAGTGCAACACATTTGTTTGGCTAAATGTGAATATTTTTTTGACAGGTAGAAACCGTTGCCTGAACAAAGGATCTAGGTGATATGAAGACCAATATCCCATTGTTTCAATATTGTTGTTTGGCACGCTATTGACTTTGTGATGTATCTCTGGCTACAAATTACTTGTACATGTATAGATGTAGCCCCTATAGAAAACCCACCCTATAAACTACTCCAAACAAATTAGTTCTTATTAAAACATCATACCCTTTAATCAGTTTGCTTTGTATTCAGTAACAAGTACTTATACCATCGGTCTTCGTTACAATAGTAGAACGGTGACCCGATGGACAAGTGGTCTAAGCACTCTCATGAACTATTCACTACCAGCTCACATCTGTACGCTTGGCTTCGAAAGGAAAATTGCCAGTAGGTTCGCGTGGGTCGGTAGTTCCGCCCGAGATTTTCCATGTTTCCTCTTTCACCAGTTATACTGGCCGTCATATAAAGCCTATGATGCGCTGAAAATGGCGTTAAACGCACAATAACAATAACGGAAATTCACTCATTGGCGTGTGCAACAACGGATATAAAACCCCAAAGAATAACGATCCATTTGTGCAGGAAATGGAATCCACAAGCACACAATTCATATTGACAAATTTATTCACCAAGGATTTTTTGTTCAAAACCATGAAAACAGGTGTCCACGAAATAATCGACTTTAGTAGCAATCGTGTTCCCATAAGTTTAAGGGATAACCGTGTTTTTGAATAAATGAATACAATAAAACACTAAAAACAGGGCGAGACCTTTTCTTTTCCATCGAGAAAAAAATGTTAATGGAAAGGAAATAATTACATAGAGGATATTTGCTTGAAACGAGTGAATAACGGATGTGTGTGTGTGTGTGTGTGTGTGTGTGTGTGTGTGTGTTAATATCTACGTTTTTTATGAAAGATTCTGGGTAATCACTGGTAGATGTTAAATTTGCTTTTTATTTTATGCTCAGACATATTGGTATGGAATTTGTTGTGTAGATTGAAGTACTATATTTCTTACTTGATCCCGTACGAGCTCAGCGGTTTAAAATTTTTCTTCTCTTGTGTTGTGTGATTATTAGCATTGAAAGTAAAGCGTCTTAGAATAAACAGTTTCCCTGGTTGTAACAATTTATCGGTGTCTATCGCCGACCAATGAAAACATATGATATTTTTTCCAATAATACACTGCCTAGGATTAAAAAAAAAATATTTATTTGACACGATAAATTATTAAAAAACTGCTATCGAAATAATACATTCTTAAACTTAATAAGTAACAGTTCATTAAAAGAGTGCGTGAGGTACACAGCAACCGTTGTCAGGCAATGAAGTGTGACCTGCGGATTAGGTTTCGTGGGATGGAAACTGGTTCAAAGGCATAAGAAAGCAAGCTGCAGTCACTCTATTGGATCTGGAAAAATGTCGTGATTTACACAAAACAGCATTACAAATTGAACAGTTTGTATTGAACGGGTTTTACACGATATGAGATGATCAGTGCATTGATAAACAAATCACACAATACAGCTTTATAACAAAGACATAACGTCATAAACAAAGCAGATGAGGTAAACTATTTGATTTTCAATGTCATGAAGAAGAACTGCGATTGTAATTGATTTTTTTGACATAGATGGAAATGAACCATTATTGCTTTATGACAAAACTACATGTCACGTGTTTTCTTACTTTGTAAGGCTAACTATCATTTTACACTGGCTTACTTGAATTGTTACATTTTTTAATCAAATGTTGTTCGTATTACAATTTAAGCAATATTAATGAGTGATAAAGTTTATATTGTTTTCGCCTTATGTTTTTTTTCTTCCCTTAATTAAAATATCTAACATTTAATCTGGTGCACATATTTACTATGTACTGGAACAGCATTCGTGTATGACTGCAATCTCATATCCACGCTAGACAATCAACCAATACCCGGTTTTTCCAATATAATACGAAGGTTGTATTTTTATATAAAGCCAGACCACAGGAGTCTGACGTTTTATCAATAAAGTACGGCGAAATGTTTGACAACATGAATTACCCTTATCGGTAATATAAATAAGCACAAGGAATGCAAGCGTGACCACAACCCTTCACTCTATTCGACTTTTTCTCACGAGTCTTTTATCGCTTCAGAATCGCAAGAAGACTGGAAAACTACACATATACATTCAAAAGACAGTGACGTACCAACGCATAACTCTTAAATGACCATGTCCTGAATCCAATCGGCGAATTAACCTTTATTTTCACCATTACGGTCACAATCCCTCGCTAACAAAATCAATCTGACGGAGGTAGCCCATTCTACCAGTTTCTACCCTGCAGTAAATAAGCTGAATAACATGATGAAAGTAATTTCACAAGATAAAATGTTTATCTTGCTTTTTATTTCAGATTGTATCATTTTATAATTTTATTTAAATTTCCAGATCAGAAATATGTAGTCAAAGTTCGGATAGTAGAAATAACGGTTGATGACGTCATCACTAAATTTCCTTAATATTCAAAGATAACAGAGATTCTGCGCCGTGTTCGGTACAACTATTAGACACTAACGCATATTTACTGCAGGGTAGAAACTGGTAGAATGGGCTACATTCGGCTTAAAAGTGTGAAATAAGTTTTCATTTGCTTTGTAATTACAAAAAAAAAAACAATTTTATGGGTGCACTTTTATATTTCACAGAATATTCAATTCTGTAAGCGAAATATGTCTTTTGAATTGGTCATTGTTTTGCCTTTGCTCTTTCTTACTTATTTTAATTGTGCATTTAGTATATTCCAGATATGGATTCTTTTCTGGAATATTTGAGTATAGTTCAAATCGTTGGATATTTCGTGCCTACCTCAAGATATTTCAAGAAAAAAAATCAGTTAACACGCCTTTAATACAATTCCATACAAGACATGGAGCAAGCGTTGTCAGGCAAGGCAAGGTTACCTGTAGATGATGTATTGTAAGTATGGGAGTTATAATTCTTTGGCTCTTGAAACCAACCGATAGCGTTCTTTTAAACACCTTAGTGCAGATTATTTTTTGTGTTTCTGTATATTTGTGTGTCTGTATGTCTCTATGTGTCTCTGTGTGCGTGTGTGTATCCCCCTTTTAAATTCTTCTAAAAATAAAATTATGTCATAAACGTACTGGAGAGATATTAGGAAAGAAAATTTCGCAAATGTTTAACCCTTAAATGTAACACACTTTACAGCAGTAAATGCAACAATCTCAGCGAAAGGCAATAACATAAACTGTACATTACACATAAAATAAACATTAATGTTGAATATAAACATCACGTTTGATAATTCGCACTTAGTGTCGAATCTTTTACAATAATTATTTTAATATGTTTTAGAGATTATTTAAACAAATACGCAGATTCGATACCTGCCTTCTCTGGGCCAGCTGCCTCAATATGAGCTTGAAAAAGCACTTCGTTTTTATGGCTTTACACACCATATACGCACACACACGATTGCACGCACACTCGCATAAATGCATCATATTATCATAAGGTTAGAGACTTTTCAATTCGCACTCTACGGAGATTCGAACCAATGTCAGCGGGTAACGACACCCATCGCGGTGCCTGCACACACGAGCCCATATTTCATCTAAGCACACATCATCAAAATCTGATGCTACTCAATTGGTGTGATATGCACTCGTGTGTAGCAGACACACTCTATCGATAACCTAATAATTAATTCTCACTTATCTACAAAGTCATTCCGAATTCCTATGAAATAAATCAAGATATATATAAATTCATTATAGAGAATTATATATATATACACCGAAACATATGCCTTAACTGATCAGCAAATCAGCAAGACAACATTCATAATTATATTCCATTTACTGTCCACATAGACTATCCAGTTAACTCTCTCTCTCTCTCTCTCTCTCTCTCTCTCTCTCTCTCTCTCTCTCTCTCTCTCTCTCTCTTAAAAACATCGTCGGTATCAAATGGATGTCAACATGTGTGATATAATTTGCACGTTACTTAAGCTGAAAAATTATGTTAGTTCTAATATTAACGTTTACAATTGTTTATTTCAATACATATTAAAGATTATTTGTGCGATTTCGATAGCCGCCGTCTTATGAACGGGTGTTCTTGGAATGTACTGTGCTCCCAATTCATCTACATGGCATTTCTTTTAATACGTTAAACTTTATATTAATACCAATAACAGACAAAGGTTATAACAAGTTTTATAGAGTAATAGGCGAGTACAGAAATAACACGTAAATCAGAACATTATAATACCATGTGCAGTTATTCCTTTGTTTCTGAAAGGTCCAATTAACAATCTGTTTAATTTTTACAAGTTTACCCGATATGTGCCCTTTTGAAAGCAAATGGCTCCACGATCGATTGTTATATGACACGAACGGACGAAAGACATTAAATAGCACTACAATTATCCTTTTGTGTTCAAAATGATCAAAATTTCCGTAGGCATGCCCATGCTTATTTTGCACACAGACACACACACACACACACACACACACACACACATATATATACATATATATATAAAATAGTACGCATTGCTGCTTTTAATGCATGATTGATTACGGATATCAAACGTACTGGCTGAAAAACTAATTCATACATTAAATTAAATCTCGCATACTTCACCAAAAGTATGGATAAATACAAATCTAGGTGACGACTGAGTGAAAATAAAGACTATTAATTAAATTTTGTCCTAGCTGCTCTAATCAAAACGACGAAATGGGACAATTTTAACTACTACGAACTTGTCCATATGATGCAATACACTTTTTAAAATAAATTATTTTTAGCTCTCAAGCAAAGTTTTAAAATATTTTTCATAGCTTCCATTCCACAAATTATTAATTCTGTTTCATTTTCATATCTAAGTATTAAAATAATTCGTTCTAGAAAAAGCGAAGTATTGTTAAAAATGTGATATAAATTGGATGTTCGTTGTACGCAGTACATCGACGCAGTATGTTGAACGTTTGAAAATCGCATTTATGAACCAAAAGAAAATTATCTAGAATACATGTTATTATGGACAACACTGCTATTGAAGCAGAAATTTGAAAATTGTAATTTAAAAAATGCAACTCCTAATAAATGTGGTGAAAAATTGTGACAAAACAGTGAACACCACAATACGCTTATGTTATATGTTCGACTCCAGTTAAACAGAATAGTACCTTTCAGATTTCCTGAACTTTTAATAATAATAATAATAATAATAATAATAATAATAATAATAAATAAATAAATAATAATAATAATAATAATAATAATAATGATAATAATGATAAATAAATAATTAATATATTAAATAAATAAATATCAATAATAATAATAATAATAATAATAATAATAATAATAATAATAAATAATATTAATAATAATAATAAATAATAATATTAATAATAATAATACATTAATAATAATAATAATAATAATAATAATAATAATAATAATAATAGCCACATTTATCAAGTATCACAAACCCTACTGAGATAAGATCAATGTTACAATACATAGTATAGAGTTAAAACAGTGTTCAAGTTTTGAGTCTCACATCTCTCTTGACATGTTGTTGACCGGAAGCAAAGTTTTATTACTTAATCCTGTTAGAAAGATAACGATACACAGGTCTTTTTAAAGTTCCTCTCACACATTTCAGATCCTCAATCGCTCTAAATTATTAAAGTATTATTATTTCACTGGTATTTTGCTTGCAACAATAGGTAATTCATCACAAAAGATATATCTCAGAATACTTCAAATATACCTTGCTCAGTGGTAACCTTGTCAGGACTTGTATTCGCCACAAACTTGACATTTAAAAACCCATCTCCTTCATGGTATAAACCATCAATGTCCAACATTTCACAACGAATTACCTCGAAAACAACTGATATGCGATAGCATTCAACTCATGACAACTTTCAATGAAAATTGAATTAATCTTTCAACGTGCAAAAAGAAGGCGGCGAGAAACGATTTATAGGGTAAGAAACGTTTTAAGTTTGGGTCATTAACAATATACACACTAAACCCCAACGCTTCTTGTAAACTATCGTCTTAGAAACCTCCTTTTTTATAAAATAGATCGTTTGATTTTTTTTAGAGGACAAGGGAGTCGAAGCAAAATTGTATTGCATACATTGTCACTGTAAAAATATAATTAAAGAAACTTCATCATCAAATTGCTGATCGTGTGAATCATGATTTTAAATTGTTTGCACGATGTTCATGACCAGAATGATTTAAGATTTCATTCATTTAATTTTTTATCCCAAACAAACTCATCTTTTTGCCCATTTCTTAAATTGCCTCATGGATTAAGGAGGACAATATCTACCTTGAAAACACCTCTTTCAACGAAGTACACTCATTGCAAGCATGGCAACTGTTGTCAGGCAACACAATGGCTGAAACGAAGTGTTGAGTGAAACGTAATAGGAGTCCCTTGCTTCCTTTCAACATCATTAAATACATTACTTATTTACTAGATGGATGACATATTTAGTTGTGTTTTAACATGCATAGAAAGGGATTTAAAAACAACTAATTATTGATACTACAGTACCCCTTAGAAAACTATCATGTTTCAATAAGAATATTTGGTATCCAGAATGATAAAGGAAATTTTTTTATATCAAGTAACAAAACAAAATTTACATTTCCAATCGAAGTACAAAAGCCATTATTTAGCATTGCAAATTTAATACGTATTATGACTGTTGAATATGAAATATGATCAAATTACCAATTGGTATTATATTCTTAATCTGAAACGGGCGCTGTCTAATATCTTCCTGGATCGGTTGATTTAAAATTTTGTATACTTAACAGTTTCAAATAAAATGGATTTATCTTTAGTCCAATGCTAAACTACATCATAGAACTTTAAACGTCTTGCCTATTTCAACACATTATACGATAAACAACTAAGTGTTCAAGTGCAATTTGATAAGGATCGCGTGACACGTAGAAACCGTTGTTAGGCAACGCATTGTACCCTGGAGATATGGGTTCGCTAGTGTGGAAATCATGCTTCCCTTTCTTGTCCCTTTTGAAGGCTTTTATTATACGTAGCATTCTTTCTTAACGTCTTTTTGGAGAATAGTTGCATTATTCCTGTATATTAAGTCGATTTTTTTAAAATTATTGACTAAATACCGCATAACTCCCAATACTTAACGGGCATTTGCAAACAACTGACAATTATTAGTACATGTTATCATGTAGTAGCATAAATGTACAAAATTGAAAATTTCACGACTCAAATCAATTTGACAGTTTCAAAAAAGCATACATTTCACTATATAGCAAGGCAAGCTCGCTTTATAACCATGTGGATACATGAACTAGAATGTGTGTGCATCCAAACAACTGTCAGACATGGGGAAACAAAAGTTCTCGTTTGTTAAACTTCTAAATCGTGTGAAATCCTGCAAATGTAAAACGTGTAACTGTAAACCAATTTTCAGTCTTAAATGTATTCCTATTCGATGATAGCAATAACGTAAACTGTGAATTCAATTACTGTTGTAATATAATTACATTTAGTGTAATATTTCTCACGCTAATTAAGTTTAAGTGTAATTTAAGTTATACAGTGTATAGCTTGGCTTTACTTTTAAGTTATTAATCTGTTGAGAACTACAGAGAAGATTGACATTTAAGGACCAAACGGTTTTGTCCCCATTTTATGAAGAGATTAATAATAATAATAATAATAATAATAATAATAATAATAATAATTATGACCAAACGGTTGTCCCCGTTATACCAAGAGATTAATAATAATAATAATAATAATAATAATAATAATAATAATAATAATAATTATGACCAAACGGTTGTTCCCGTTATATCAAGAGATTAATAATAATAATAATAATAATAATAATAATAATAATAATTTAGTAGTATTAGTATTGTTACAAAGATAATATAGTTTTGAATGCAGCGAAAGTCTTTTATCATCAGAAATACGCATTTAATGTTAACTTTCTTTGCACCAAATAATAAAATTCTTGATTAACACCTTTCTATCTTTCACTCTGTAACCGAAAATATAAATAAACCTTTTGAAATGCTCAACGAAAATGACGTGCTAATGGGTCGCGTTTGAAAGCAAGCTGTAATTGAGCTTTTAAATTGTTCAGCATCTTCTTTCTAGAATTACCTGCCCTCGTTCAAACGTAATTAAATTTCCATTGTTTCATTTCAAACTCGTTAAATAAATATCTTCCTGACTAATAAGGGTGATATATAATGTCACAAAGTATAAAATTGGATCATAGTAACCATATATAATGCAAGGGTGTGCGTGCGTGTGGACGTCAGAATGAGATTTCCTGAGGGTGTTTATAAATTAGTAGTTGTAGTTGCCGTAGTAGATGTTTTAATATGCAATAGATGACATGTTTTGGAATAAATGGATACGATGAAATCCCACCGCCGAAATTGATAGGTAACATGTTTTGGAATACATGGATACGATGAAATCCAACCGCCTAAACTGATAAATAACATGTTTTAGAATAAAAGGATGCGATGAAATCTCACGGCCCAAATTGATAGATAACATGTTTTGGAATTTTAAAAAATACGATGAAACCCCACGGCCTAAACTAACTACATCAACACATTATGAATAAAGATATAAACTGTAAGAGCATGCCTTCTGGAAACAACCCTAATAAGGTACGTAGCAACCGTTGTTAGGCAATTCTTATTCTACTACTTCATCTTTATCCTCTTCTTTTTCTTATTAGCAGTAGTAGTAGTTAGTATTAGTACAAGCAGCAGCAGTAGTAGCCTTGGCGGTAGTAGTAGTTGTAGTTGTAGTAGTAGTAGTAGTAGTTATGTTCTAGTTGATCTATCCTTGAATGTACACAATATTGGATACCATTTTAAGTAATAATGGATTGACATGGATGTTAATACTGTCTTAATTTCAGAAATAATTCACAACATTTCTTAAAAGTCAACATGATATTTTTGGCCTTAAAATAATTGTACATAATTCTTTATACTTTGGTTATTTTTCAGGCATGCGAGAGTTGAATTCATATTAGAAGCACCATTCAGTGTACACTAATTATCTTCGCTAAGTTCGAATGTATTTGGCTTCATGAAGCGTAATAATGGTAGTTCAATTTCTGATAAATTGCTAAATCTCCCGTGAGTATTATGAGCGAAAAACTAAAATATAAAAGTAAAATTGAAACAAAAATAATTCATAACGTACGTATGATGTTGGAAGCGCGTGCCTTACGATTAGAAAATATTTGTCAAAAACCCAATTGGTTATTTGTTTAATTATGTTACCTCCAGGACAATAATCCAAATTGTCATTTATTTGTTTCGTGTTATTACGTAAGAAATTCAAATATGGTCAAAGGCTCATAAGGATATCTTAAGTTATTAAGTAAAATTATATTCATGGGTATAACCTTACATGGATACCTTAGGTTATTGAAGTAAAGATTTTAATCATGGGAATAGCCCCACACTAAATCAAAAATGTGTAGAATCATTTATCAGGAAAATAATTTGGACCCATCTTCACATTCTTAGTCAGCACGTTTAATTGTCATCTTTGCAAAATTCCGCATGCTTGATTATTTACCTAATAAGGAAGTTAGAATATGGTAATACTAAAATAAATAAATGCGTTTGCAAATGTAAAATGTGCTCTTCAAAAGAAAATGGGGATGAATTATATTATCTTTTCAGGCTAAATAGCTAACAACTTCAGGGAAATGCCTTCAAAAAACCATGTTTTTTTTCAATATTCCAATTCATATACTTTTGGCTGCATACTATTCAACATATGTAATATTCTGAGTAATTTGTGTAAAGTTTTAGTTTCTGTCAAAGTCATTTGCTGCCCGATGAAAGTAATGTTGTCATTTAAAGCAGCGTGCTTCTCTCTCTATCCTTGTGTGACATCGAATAATATGAGTAAAATAAAGCTATTTTTACTTCTGTTCTGTTCAGCGAAACAGTTGTTAGGCACCGCTAGGTCACCTAGCGATAACGTGCCTATGTTAGATTACCAAAATATATGTACGTTTATTTTATAACGATATGAATTTTGCGTCTGTTAAGGACATTGTATTAGATATGACTGTTATGATCAAATGTGTTATACTCCTTCAGCATATTCATTATTGTATTTGTAAAGTAATATCAATGAACTATGTTGTTCATACTTCATTATCACTAAGTAAGCTTTATGTTTCACTATTATTATATTCTAAATGAATTCTTGGTTTATACGATCACAAAGGAATAAAAGCAACAATTGTTCTCGCAAATCTGAAAATCGCAGCCAAACGAATATTCAGTTTAAAATGTTCATGAACTGGATGATTTTAACTTATATAGAGTAAATATTTTCAATTAGAAAGAGTTCTTCTTTTGTTGAATTTTAAAATCTGCCTCGTAGGGTTTGATACGTGTCATTAGAATCTATTCTGCGAATACATCTTTGATCAGCTCACTAACTAGAAACTTGGCAACCGTTGTCAGGTAACGCAAGTTAACCTATAGAAAAGAGTGTGTTAGTTTCGAAAACATGATACCGTGGCTGTTGAAAGCAATCTGTTAAATTTTTATACATACCGTTCATTCTTATTGCGTCTCTGGGGAATATTGTTTGTTTTATGTAATTCATCCTTTTTCAAAATTGTTCAACAAACACCATACACTTTCTTAATATCCATGTTTGAAAGACAGCTATTATAAACTAAGATTTGGGCACTCTTAAATCGTAAGGCAGTATTAACCTAATTTTAATATACATACAAATGGAACAGTAATGTCAGGCATGCGTAAATCGTTCTCTGTTACAAAATAATTTTCAGTCGTACATGCAATGAGCTTATCTGAAGTCGATTACATCAATATTGAATGTAATTATGATCATCTTAATTCATATATAGCATTAATTCAATTGAATTATATTAATTCCCATGCTATTTTTAGAATTGCATTTTGAATATTAAACATTTTTACCAGTTTTAGAAAATTAATTGAATCAATAGATATCTACTAAACACGACAGCAGCCAATGAAACGCAAAATTATAACAAAGAAGTAGATTTCCTTGCTTCAAAAACTATGCCCAAGTTCCTCGTAAATCAGAACACACTCGGTTCGTTTACATATAGTATAATGCTACATTTTCTAATTAGATAGATAGATAGATAGATAGATAGATAGATAGATAGATAGATAGATAGATAGATAGATAGATAGATAGATAGATAAACAGTTTTACACTGCAGATAGTTCCATCATCAGGTGGTGATTCCTTTTCGGACAGCGTTTCGGCGCTGACACACATCAGCCAGGGGTGAGCCGACTAAGTTGTCAGATCCATCCCGGAACTGATTATATTTCCAAACGCTCATCTCTTGTGCCAAATCCAGTTTTGACGCTTCCTCGGCCTGCGTGGAAAATATAGTGACTAACTTTCTGTGGCTACTTCCTGTAATTCAAAGTCACGCCAAAAGGTCTGTGATATAAAGCAATACATCCTATTTCGAGAAGTAGATTCCAGCCAGACCAATGTGTGTGTGTGTGTGTGTGTGTGTGTGTGTGTGTGTGTGTTATTTAACTTCTTAACTTTCGTCTACATCTAGCTATAACGCGCTTACATGAAAGAATTTTGAATGACAGTATCAACTATGTTTATTTGAAGACATCGTGTGTGGTTTGTGTCTTGATGTTAATCGATGTTTCACTCTTCTCGACGTGTTTGCCTTGTTTTAAAAATGCTTCTGTGATAAATAAATTGTCTGTCGCTACACAGTTATTTTGAATTTATTGATTTTTTTCATGTGAATAACTTATTTAACAAATTTTGCTTTCTGCTCTCCACTAGCAAAGTAGAATCCAATGGTTAATATTTGCTTGTTTGTATTCGATTTAAATATGAGCATATACTAACTCTTCCCCAATGTAGATATGGTCCTTAAATGAATACGTTTATGGAAAATTTTAGCTATCGTAAAAATAAAACTCACAGACAGTGACAAGCGCTGGTTTTTGTTACGTTTTCGTACAAATAGCTTTGAAAAGAGCGGGTTTTTGAACAACTTACCAAGAGCCATTAAGTAGATATTTAAGGCGTTTACATTGGTGCGGTGATTAAAGATGTAATTAATATCTTGATTAGTGGGCAATGAATGCTTTCTTCTCATAAAGAATAATGTTTTCGCATACTGATAATGTACTGAACGTAGAGGTTGATTACACCGGTTAGATGTTATTTTACCACCAAAAGCACGATCAGTGAAATGTAAAAGAACTGCAACAAAATAATACTGCTGAAATTATCATCTTTTTTCCACTGGAATATAAAACTTTGATTTAAAAAAAATGCCTAATGATTGAATATTTTTAACTTGTATCTGAGTGCTTAATTTGTAAAGATTTTATGTTTAGTTTTTGCAACAGGAGTCAATTCATCTTTTTTTCGAATCCTAAACACTGCATCACTCGTTTATGGTTATTTTTGTCTATCTATACATATAATAAAAATATAACAAATATACCGGTGCTACGGTAACATCCGCCATGTTTTACCCACAAACAAACGTGTGGTGAGAATACAGCTGCATTACAGACTTTCATGATATTTTGTATACATTTACAAAATGGTGCTTCAGTGTGCATGGGGATCATGCAGTGCAGATGAGAGATATCCGGGTAGGTTGGATATAGTCGTTTTATAAAGGAACAGTGGTGAAGTTATGTAGTTTGAAACGCTGTAGGGACTTAATTAGCCCTACTACATGGGAGCAATGTCCACTGACACTGCAACAATACATATTAATTTTTTAATATCATACACATTCATTAGTAAAAGAAATGCTGTTGGTGCATATATCTGAAACACACTGTTTACACCACTCAGTGAAATGCCAGATGACGTGTTTACATATTATTTATTAGGTTTCCAAACAACATTCGATAAAGTTACAATTTTGATAATATGAAATTAGTAAATCCTCCCAGTGACATAAATACAAATAAGAAATGTCAGATACTGTTTTGTTTTCTTCAATGCTGCTGACTTAGATTCCATCTTATTTATGTGAGCTTACCTCATCCAAATATATCCATTTACGTAATTTAACATTTGTTTGTGCCGAGTGTACTTCTTGAACAGTGTGTATACAATGAATTTCTAAAGGAATCTGGATGTATGAGGATCCCGATAAAGTGAATGCTCGCCATTTAATGTATGTGAAATCAAATTGTAAAAAAAAATAAGCCACATTACTGAAATAGTCGGTACCGATGAGCTACATGACCTGCATGACTTGTACTATATCAGTTGCCATTACTTAAGGATATTAAATGGCTCAAACATAAAAATTAGTTCATAAAAAATACAAAACATTAAATTTACATCGCTTTACATCAACAGTATGCATCTTCACACTTTTCCTCCTTAATTTCGATTTGCAGACGGTGCGTTGGCTGCTTCTCGTCATAGTTTTACAGCGTCTCGCTGTACGCGAATCTTATTTTCAAACTCCAAACCTTTGATATCGTGTATATTTTCTTGCGTAAAGTAGATCAAAGTCTTCTGCAACACTTTACTGGAAAGCTTCTATGATCAGGAAGGTATTTAAGTGAAAATTTGAATTCTATGCCAACAACTCTGTCACTATTAACTTCATCTATAAAGTTAGCATATCTCATGATAGATGATTTTCAAGAACTTAAATTTTCTGGGTGCTAATGATCCGACCTTTATTTTTCCATTGCACAACTATCCTTGGTGCAAGCCTCTGTGTTGAGAACACCATATGCGCCGCGACATTTCGTTTATCTATATGCGCAATAAAAACACGTTCTTGTTTCTGCACCAAATTAATCAGGTGTTACATTCATTTTTAAGTAGTCCTAAGTCAAGCCTGTGAAAATGCTAAACTTGCATGAATTGAATATTGTCTATCTTGTTTCAAAATTACTGATAGGATACGCTCTCAAAAGGTATTTTTTTACTAAAATTTTACTTTTCATTATTAACCAATTATGGACCACCAAACCAGGATATACTCTATTATTACTTCACCCATTTCTATGCAGTTTTTCGATATAATTAGTATCGTGTGTCCTGAAGATATAAGAGAATTGCATTTAAAGATAGCTAAGTAATAAATCATTCAAGGTTAATCGTTTGCGTGATAACATTTCTTGTTAGTTGTCTGGTTATGCTTTCACAAACAGAATTTTGGATCTTTATAATGACCTAATTCATATATTATATATATATATATATATATATATATATATATATATATATATATATATATATATATATATATATATATATATATATATATACATACATATAACGTATTACAGGCAGGTCTTCTATTCTCTCTCTCTCTCTCTCTCTCTCTCTCTCTCTCTCTCTCTCTCTCTCTCTCTCTCTCTCTCTCCGATTGTTCATTACCTTTTTAAGCTTCACGACGTGATTACCTTTAACAACAAGTTTTCCTTTCTTTTTATAACGACCTGGGATTAGATTATCTAATACCACACCAACGCTTGTTTTTCTAAAGTATCAGTCTTTCAAAACTAATAAGTTATATGTTCGTATCCGCTTTCAGTATCAGCATATACTTCCCAAAAGAGATATATTCATTGCATCAAAACAAACAGCCTTAAAATAACAATCACAGATAGTGACTATTCTTGGGTTTACGTCATTCTTGTCACTATGTGACAAAACGTTCCAACGCAGACCACAAATGAATGGAAACTTTTATTATTTTGAACGTGAGTAGAGCAATTGTTTTGGTGCACACGGCGAAAAGAGCCTCAACCGAGGGCAACGGATACTGTTCTTTTTCGAAAGGATATTGTTCTCGTCTAATAAAAACAAACTGAAACTTGGAGGCGTCTTGCATAATTTTAACGGCTTTTACTTGAAGAAAAGTGAACAACAATTGTAACAACACTTATGTTCAGAGAAGGCGATAGATGATTTCCACTAAATATTCACACAGGCTAGCATACCATAGTACTTTAAATCAAAATAAAAATGCCGTCTTCCGATTCTCGAACTCACTACGTTAACTGGACAAGCGCGAATGTTCATGTGTGTGTCTTTATGCAAATATGTTGTTTGCGCGTGTCCCTAAATGTTTACAACTCTTCGAACTCGTATACACAAGCACGAAACAAAAACAACTTTAACAGCTTTGATATAGTTTTCTGCAGCAAGCTAATACTCTTTCTTCGTCTTTAGCCAGTGATCATGCAAGACATTAATCATCTTTAGTTTAGGTCCATCAATATCCTTACTGATTGGATAAAAAAAATATTTATTATCAGCTAGAATCTTGCATCCTCCAGTAATGAATATCAACCATGTTGCCTAGAGTTTGCTTATCAACTGTCTAATTAATATCATGATTATTGTTATTGTTAATAATATTGTTAAATATCGTACGTGACTGTGTGTGTGTGTATGTGTGTGTAAATGTGTATTTGATACAAACATCATATATAGACTCTTGCAGTTGTTGTGTATAAAGAAATTATTATTATTATTATTATTATTATTATTATTATTATTATTATTATTTAGATTACTGTTAATGTTGTTCATGAAAGTATACAACCTGAATACCATGGATAGACAATTTATGAAAATGATTCGATAATAATACAATTAACAAGGCAATAAAATATTGCTTAAACATCAAGAGGGTGTTCCAACCCCTTCAATACAATGAACAAGGCAATAAAATATTGCTTAAACTTCAAGAGGGTGTTCCAACCCCTTCAATATAATTAACAAGGCAATAAAATATTACTTAAACTTCAAGAGGATGTTCCAACCCCTTCAATACAATTAAAATGGCAATGAAATATAACTTAAATTTCAACAGGGTGTTCCATCCCCTTCAATACAATTAACAAGGCAATACAATATTACTTAAACATCAACAGGGTGTTCCATCCCCTTCAATACAGTTGGACATAATCTCTTTATCTTTGTTACCTTTCATGCGTGGGAAAGTAGTCTTCGTCTTACAGGTAAAATCCAATGGACAATATTGACATGGATTTTGTTGCACTCCCGAAGACGTTTGCTATAAAAAGCACACACATCTCTTCAACAATCTGAATTAAATAAATACGCTCAGTAAGACGTTCGCCTTTCTTACTGTCCTTTGACAGATAATTTTTCCCTCTTGAAACATTGACTTTCATCACGAGACTGAGTTTCCCAACAGTCATGCATATTGTCGAGTTATTTCTCTATTTGTAACATTGTAAGAGAGAAATAATATCAAATTGTTTTTTGGTATGTTAAATGTCAAACAATTAAATATCATGGTTAGAAAGCGTATCATTAAGATAAACATCAATTTCCATTGGCAATCACGACCACAACCACGATTCTGGAATAACTCCTCTCTCTCTCTCTCTCTCTCTCTCTCTCTCTCTCTCTCTCTCTCTCTCTCTCTCTCTCTCTCTCTCTCCAAACAGAAAGTCTTGCTGCTTCAGTAGTTCTGATATTTTAAAACAACGTGTTATAATGATCAAACATGTGGTATATAAAACTCGATGGAAATAATTAATATAGCCTCCCTCACCCCCACCCCCAACCACCATGGCCTCTTTAAAGTTTTATTTGAATTTATAATGTATTGATTTATACATTGTTTTACTTAGAGACAACTGATGAAGAAAGCGTCTAAATGTTCACGCTTCATGGCGTTGATGTATATGCTTTCAGAGAGCATGATACAATATTATTAAAAAGAAATGGGAACTGATAACGTATCCTCAATACCCATAACCTTATTGATATTTGATCGCTAACAACGGATGAACATATTTGTTACGCTAAAGACCTGCCTTTTTCCTAAATCCTGATTATTTACTTTTCTCGGATTTCCGTCGTTAGCTCTGAATGGACTTGAGATTTTTCAATATCCATAAGTATTTCAATATAAACACTGCCGTATAGTCGCTGAAGTGAATAATGCCAAAATGGCATAGCAAATGCAACGTTTGGGTCCTTGTATAGAGCAAAAATGTTGGAGAATGCGGCACTAGCAATGATTTAGAGATAAGGATTTTATTCGACCCATTTTTAAAATTGAAGTATAGAAATATTTCTTTTCTTCTAATCCACATTGTTCTCTTCCAATGACTTTGACTGGAACAAAATCCCTATGCCCTAACTGATCATCAAGACAACACTCACAATTGCTTTCCATTTAATGTCCAAATAGACAATCCAAACAACCCTACCACCACTCCCTCGCCCCCTCTCTCTCTCTCTCTCTCTCTCTCTCTCTCTCTCTCTCTCTCTCTCTCTCTCTCTCTCTGAATTGGAAGATTTTAAAAAATCGTCGGTATTCAATGTCGAATTTTTGAAACTCGCATTTATGAACGAAAAGAAAATATCTAGAACATGTGTTGGTAGTGACAACATTGCTATTGAAGAAGGAATTTGCAAATGGTCAAAAATATATAACTCTTAAGAAATGCGGTGAAACGTCGCGATAAAACCACGAATATCATTATGCGCATCTGTTATATGTTTGGCTCCTGTTACACAAAATAGTAGCATTCAGATTTCCTAAACTTTTAATAATAATAATAATAATAATAATAATAATAATAATAATAACCACATTTATGAAGTAACACAAAGCCCTACGGAGAATGTTACAAGACAGAGTTTAGGGTTAAAACAGTGCTCAATTTTGTGTCTTACATCCCTGTTGACCTATAGTTGACCCGAAGCAAAGTTTTGTTACTTAATCCTGTTAGAAGGATAACGATACGCAGGTCTTTTCAAAGTTCCTCCCATACATTTCAGATATTCAATCGCTCTAAATATTATTATTTTACTGGTAATTCGATTGCAACAATAGGCAATTCCTCACAAAAGATTTATATCCAAATATTTCAAATATACCTTGCTCATGTGCCAACCTTGTCAGGACTTGCATTCGCCACAAACTTGACATTTAAAACCCCATTTCATGCATGGTATAAACCAAACTTTCGACAACGGATTCCCGCGAAAACAAATGACTATGCGATAGCATTCTTATTTTCACAATATTCAAATCATGACACTTTTGGATAGTCGAGTACAATGACAATTGAATTAATGTTTGAACGTGCAAAAAGAAGTGGACGGAAAACGATATATTGGTTAAAAACAAAGTTTTAATTTTGGGTCATTAACAATATACATGGTAAAACCCGATGCTTCTTGTAAACTATCGTATTTAAAACTACAAATATCATAAAATTGCTCATCGCGAGAATCAATATTTGAAAGTGCCAGCATGATGTTCTTGACCTGGATTATTTAAGATTTCATACATTTAAATTTCTATCCTAAACCAACTCATCTTTTTGCCCACTATTTGAATTTCCCAATGGAATTAAAGAGGACAATATCTACCTTGAAATCATCTCTTTCAACGAAGTACGCTCACTCATTCTGTGCATGGTATTTATGCTCATTTCTTAAATTCCCTTATGGATTAAAGAGGACAATATCTACATTGAAAACACCTCTTTCAACGAAGTACACTCATTATATGCATGGACACTGTTGTAAGGCATCACATTGTCTGAAATGAAGTGTTGAGTTATACATAATACAGAGTCCCTTGCTTCCTTTCAAACATCATTAAATACATTACTTATTTACTAGATGGAATGACATTAAAGTGTCTCATTACAGAATTGCATCATTGTATCCAGATATAATGTCCGATTAAAGGTGTGTGGGGATACAACTTTATTTTTTTTTAGGGAATTGTGCGTCAGATGTGATATTTCTAACCACAGTGTTATCCTATTTAAATTATTATTATTATTATTATTATTATTATTATTATTATTATTATTATTATTATTATTATTATAGCTTAGAATCCACGAAGACAATAAACATTTATGTGCTTGTGTTAGTTATTTTAAGTTCTTTAGATGTGCAGCTATTAAATTAAACACAAAATTGAGGTAGTGTTTTAACATGCATAGAAAGGGTTTTAAAAACAACTAATTATTGATATTCCAGTACCATTTAGAAAACTGTCATGTTTCAATAAGTTTCATTAAGAATAGTTGGTATACAGGATGATAAATGAATCAAAACTTTATCTGAAGCAACAATAATATTTAAAAAAAATCTTTATTTACTATCTCAGTACAGCAGCTGTTATTTAAAATCGCAAACATAATACGTATTTTCACCCAATAATCATTTGCGTGTTGAATATGAAATAGGATCAAATACAAATTGTTATAATATTCTTAATCTGAAACTGTGGCTGTCTAATATCTTCCTGAATCGTATGATTCACAATTTTGTTTATACTGAATAGTTTCAAATAAAATGAATTTATATTTTGTTCAATGCTAACATATACATCGTATAACTTGGAACGTTTTGCCTATTTCAACACATTATACGATAAACAACTAATTGTTCAAGCGCAATTTGATAGGATCGCGTGACACGTAGAAACCGTTGTTAGGTAACGCATTGTACCCTGGAGATATGGGTTCGCTAGTGTGGAAAGTATGCTTCCCTGGCTTGTGAAAGCGTTTTGTAGGCTTTTATTATAGGTAGCATTCTTTCTTAACGTCCTTATGGAAAATAGTTGCACTATTCCTGAATGTTAATTCCATATTTTTAAATCATTGAATAAAAACCGCATAACTCATAATATTCAACAAGCATATGAAAACAATTGTCAATTATAACTACATGTTAATATGTAGTAACAGAAATGTACAATATTGAATCTTCACGACTCAAATCAATTGACAGGTTTTTTTTCCTAAAATGTAGATCATATATTAAGTCAAACTCGCCTTATATCCATGTGGATACATGTCGATACATCAAGTGGAATATTTGTGTGTATCCAAACAACTGTCAGACATAAGGAAATAAAAGTTCTCGTTTGTTAACCTCATAAATCGTTTGAAATCCTGCAAATGTAAAATGTGTAACTGTAAACCAATTTACAGTCTTAAATGTATTCCTATCCGATAAGTGCAATAACGTAAACTGTGAATGGAATTACTGTTGTAATATCATTACATTTATGTTTAATGTAAGGAACACGGTGTAATATTCCTCACGCTAGAGAATATTCTTTCCGACTAATGATGACGTACTAAAACCAAGAGGTTTGTTACAGATTTTATATTGCTCTATAGCAGACTGTTTAAAAAGAATGATGTTAATTGATTTCCATTTATGTTCAAGCAGGCTAACCTACCATAGTCTTCTGCCTTGTCGATAACTCTATTAGTTGTTTCTCCTTTAAATCAATAAGTCAATAAATGCAACGTCTTCCTATTCTCGGGCTCTAGATCAAAACTGAACAAGAATTTGTAAAGTTGTTCATTTTATACCGATTCAGGCATCTCAATAACTTTCACATAGATACATGTATGTGTAATAGCTGTTTTTGTGTATGTATATGATGATAGATTTGCATTTATAAAATTGGACTATTTACAATACAAACCGGTAATTTCCCGACCGTACCCTAGAGGGTTATGTTTTTAATTATTTAATGGATGATCACAACAGTCTTTTGCGTCATTACAACGCATCGAACCCGTATGCACTGGATGCAAAGACACTACATTCACATTAGATTTTGTACGAGACAGACACACGAAAAAACTTTCACGGTTTTTGATATTATGATTTCTGTTCAGACCAAATGTATTCTCGAATTTTCACTTTAAACATTTGATAGGGTATTGTAGTGGTCAACTGGTGCAAATACCAATCTGAAAATGGGCCACGTATCAAATTCACATACTAACATATGTTATGTGGAAATAAATGTTATTTTATATTATAACTCCTCATGAACTGTGAATGGAAAGAGAATAATCAATTTAGATAAATGCATATTTACACCTTATCTGAATGAATGTGAACAAAACCATTACATCTTGTTCGATTTTTCAAGACTCGACACATTGATAAAATATTTTAACAGACTTCATTCCATGCATACTTTATTCTGTTTTCCATTAAATGATTTGTCAAAATAAAAATAAAAATTGATTACTGTCATATCTGTAAATGATATATAAATGTAATTCATGACATTGACAAATGTCGACCTATTAATATTACGGAAGATTTTGATATTAATTTCCACCGGTAATTCACTGTTGACTCTAGAGTAGATCAAAAGTTGTACTGTTCTGTTAGCGCTCCAGTGGCTATTGGTTAGAGCGTCCGCCGCGGGAGCGGGAGGTCGAGGGTTCGATCCCCGGCCGAGTCATACCAAAGACATACAAAAATGGTACTAACAGCTATCACGCTTGGCGCTCAGCATTAAGAGGTTATTGTTAGGACTGGTCGGCCTTTTGTCAGGATAATGTGATTGTGTGGGACATCATGACACATGCCTGCGGCATGATGACCCAGTGCTAGACATAACTATAAACTGCTTCAATGCAGACATCGTAGCTATATGACTGAAAACTTGTTAAAGCTACGTTAAAAAACTCAAAAACAAGCAAAGAAACTAGCACTGTTATGTTTATATTTGTTTTGAACAATATTGCATACGTGCGAAAATCTCCAGAACCGGATCGATATGATGTATGTTGAGATTATATTATAACTCTTCATGAGTTATGAATGGAAAGAGAATAATCAATTTAGTTAAATGCACATTTACACCTTAATTGAATGAATCTAAACCATACCTTTCCATCTTGCTTGATTTTTCAAGACTCGACACTTAAAAAAATAATTAACAGAATTCAATACATGCCTACTTAATTATGTTTTCCATTAAAAGATTCATCATAATAACAAAATAAATGGTCTATATATGTGAAGTACATGCAAAGTGTCGACCTTTTCAAATTACGGAAGATTTTATTATAAAGATATTGTCGTTGAAATTTTTGTATATGAGTGTTGAATATTTGAAACGATTAGGTAGATCACGAGAAAAAATGTTTATATTGATTGTGTAGAAACATCTTAATCGATGTATAATCGGATAAATATAACTTAAATAAGTTAAGCTTCGATTGTCTTTGGCTATGGTACCAATACTTCTTCTGATCTCCAGTATGTAAGGAAGCAGATTAAACTATATACTTTATAGAATTAAGTCACTGTACATTTATTGCTAATTTAACAGATCAAACATGTTAATGCAAGATTGAAAATCAAGTAATTATTTGGTTTATCTGGTAGTAAACAATACACACACCGATTTTGTGAATTAAAAATGTACGAGTTTGGGTCTGTTGGAAATCTCATGATGACCGCCATTTAACATGATATAGTAAGTCTCCCCGGTCATGTACCTTCATAGTTATCTTTATCTATAACTGAGATATGATTAAAATACAATCTATTCGGTCTCTTTTTTTTTAAAACGATTTGTATGTGTAATATATGTTCATGAAGCATTCCCCTCTTGAATACTTTTCTCTATTTCCAGTCTGTGTGTGAATAAATCTAAGTGTACGGAAGTGATTTTATAATATAATGAACTATTAATCTGTTGAGAACTACATAAAATATCGTTTTATTTTAGGACCAAGCTGTTTTATCCCCATTTTAGAAAGATATTAATAATAGATTTATAATAATTATAATACTAATAATAGTTTAGTAGTAGTAGTAGTAGTAGTAGTAATAATAGTTTGGAATGCAGTGAAAGCCTTTTATAATCAGAAATACGCATTTAACGATAACTTTATTTGCACCAAATAATAAAATTCACTCTGTAACCAAAAGGGAATAAACCTTTTGAAAAGCTATACGAAGATAATGTGCAATCGGGTCGCGTTTTAAAGCAAGATGTAATTGAACTTTTAAGTTTTTAGCTTCTTCTTTCTGGAATATCCTGCCCTCGTTCAAACGCATTTCATCTTCCATTGTTTCATTACAAACTCGTTAAATAAATATCTTTCTGACCAATGAGGGTGATATATAATGGTCACAATGTACATATCTGGATCATAGTAAC
This sequence comes from Unio delphinus, assembly GCA_029339505.1. Classification (NCBI taxonomy): domain Eukaryota; kingdom Metazoa; phylum Mollusca; class Bivalvia; order Unionida; family Unionidae; genus Unio; species Unio delphinus. The sequence goes on along the minus strand of JAQISU010001243.1, from coordinate 911,667 downwards.
CATATATATTGCAAGGGTGTGCGTGCGTGTGGACGTCAGAGTGAGATTTCCTGAGGGTGTTTATAAATTAGTAGTTATAGTTGCGTATTAAATGTTGTAATATTCGATAGATGACATGTTTTGGAAAGAAAGGATACGATGAAATCCCACGGCCTAAACTCATTGATCATAATGTTCGTCTACATCAACACCTTATGAAGAAGGATAAAATCTGTAAGGAATGCCTTTTGAAAACGTTACTAATTATGTAAGTAACAACCGTTGTTATGAAATTCTTCTTCTAATACTTCGTCTTTATCCTCTTCTTTTTCTTCTTACCAGTAGTAGTAGTAGTAGTATTAGTACCAGCAGCAGCAGTAGTAGCAGCGGTGGTAGTAGCACTATTTATGTTTTAGTTGATGTTATCCTTGAACAAACACAACAATGGATCCCATTGTAAGTTTGTACAATTGGTATGTTAACAATGCTTTAATTTCAGAAATAATAAAAAAATATTACTTAAAAGTGAAGATGATGATTCTGGGCTTTAAAACTAATTGGACATAATTCTTTATACTTTGGTTACTTTTCAGGCATGCGAGAGTTGTATTCATATTAGATGTGCCATACAGAGAACACTCTTTAGCGATTTTGTCATTATACAGGCACTTATCATCTTCGCTATGTTCGAAGGTATTTGGCTTCATGAAGCGAAAAAATGTATGGAATGTCTGTTCAATTTCTGCTCTCCTTAGTCGAATAAATCAACTTCGTTCTCGAAGATTACCGTACTTCAACCCATAACTGTCCCCTCCTCAAATATTTCTATTCATCCATGAACTGAAATTCTCCACCAAAGATTTTGTTCTTATGTTATTTCTGTCTATATCAACCTTGTCCGAGAGAAACAAAAAAAATATACATGTGATTTTGATAATGTACAAATGATGAATTAAAATGAATAGGAGAATATCAAATCAAAGCACATCAGTTTCAATTGTCAACCCAGCAATCAATATGACAACCATGTGCACTATAATGGTATGACGGCTCTCTCTCTCTCTCTCTCTCTCTCTCTCTCTCTCTCTCTCTCTCTCTCTCTCTCTCTCTCTCTCTCTCTCACACACACACACACACACACACACAGACACTAATCAGCGATATACACTGGCAAGCTTTGTATGCCACCATGTTGACACAGATTGAGTCGCTATAGAAACTATCTGTCAGTCGCTTGAGAACAGAAAATTACATTTAAGGTCATTTGTACGTACGCTTGTGTGAGGATGAATGAGATTCTGTATAATGTAATTTGTACACAAAATTGCATACATGGAACACCCATAAAAAAAATCTGATTTATTAACAGCCTCATTGGTAGTTATACACACACACGAACATATATATATATATATATATATATATATATATATATATATATATATATATATATATATATATATATACTTTAAATGAAAGCAAGTATTACATATGCCTTGGTGAGAAGTGGATTAGCTAATCTAACATTATAATTGAAAAGGGAATGTGACAGTGGTCCCAATCTACACCGTCATAGTTCATACATAACATCGTATCCGAACGACCTCAATGATATTCATAGATATATTAAAGATTCAGCTTTAATGAAAAACAAGTAAAATATTTGCCTTGGAGGAGAAGTGAAACGGCAATGGAACAATAGTCCCAATCTACAACTCTTAATACATCGTGTTAAAAACTAAAATACAACTACTTTTTGATCATACAACTACGATAACAAGACGTGATGCATCTACTCTCATGTATTCCGAATTTTCAGTAGTTCTAAATTTTTTCATTCTACCGGTTGTAAATATGGAATTAATATAAAAAGGGTATCTCGCATGAAACTTTAAATTTTCATCTTGTCTATGTGGTAGGAATTTTCGATGGACTTGTAATCAGTATAAACCTTATATTTAAATACCAAACTAAGAATGCTTTATTACAGCACACTGTGTTACCTACCTCAATTAGAGTCATTGATAGGTGTCGTGATTTATTTAGTGGGCAAATTTTCAACAACTGATTCCCACGAAAGTAAAGACATATTCAGTAACATTATATTAAGTAACATTATATTAAGTAAATTATATTAAGTAAGATTATATTAAGTAACATTATATTAAATAGCATTATATTAAATAGCATTATATTAAGTAGCATTATATTAAAATATTTAAAAGATGACAAGGTTCTCAGTAGTCTAACTTTTGAAAACCAATCGAAAAAGTAATTGCGGTTATGTTTTAGCTAGCAAAATGAAGTAAGAAACAAACCATTTTTCACTAAAGACGAATTTTGATTTATAGTTAACTGTACACATGGTAACCCAATATCGCTTGTAAACTATAGTCTTTCACAATTTCACGCTTAAATGTCCACCGTTTGATTTCAAGATGATATGGATGGACATCATTACACGCCTTTCATTCAAACAATGACAAATAAATAACTTTATTTTCCACGTAATTTTCATTTTGTAATTGGGGTATGATAAATAATAAAACTATTCAGATTAAGTAACATGTGTCATTTGAAAGTGATTAAGATATTCACAACCTGGCAGGTTTCAAATTTTATAAGTTTACATTTTTGCACAAAAGGAATTACTCTTGTCCTATGCTTCATCTCCATTATACTTTAGCAAGGGAAATTCAACGTGACATCGGTTGTCAGGTAACGGAAGGTTGTCTGTCAGGATATGGTGTAGGTCTACTAAGTTTTATCCAAATATGTTACGAGACTATGAGCATATGGGGTACATGTGTGAGATACCCAATGTGTCTGTAAGAGTCTTCGTCATAATTTTTTTTGATAATATCTATTGAAATGCATGTATCGGATAGGATTCTTATGGCCAGGTGTGTTATGCTCTTTAAATAAGCCTTTTCATAATCATCTCATATATATATATATATATATATATATATATATATATATATATATATATATATATATATATATATATATATATATATATATATATATATATATATATATATATTTGAATATTCAGTCTAATACGTTCCAGAACTGGATGATTTTAACTTACATACATTAAATATTTTCAATTGAGTTCGTCTTTCGTCGAATCTTAAAATCTGCCTCGTAGGGTTTGATAAGTTTCATTATAAGGAAACAAAATCTTTCATGCGAACACTTGTTTGATCAGCTCACTAACTAGAAACTTGGCAACCGTTGTCAGGTAACGCACGTAACCTATAGAAAAGAGTGTATTAGTTTCGAAAACATGATACCGTGGCTGTTGAAGGCAATCTGTTAACATTTTATGCATACCGTTCATTCTTCTTGCGTCTTTGTTGAATATTGTTTGTTTTATATAATTCATCCTTTTTCAAAATTGTTCAAGAAACACCATACACTTTCTTAATATCCATATGTTTGAAAGACAGCTATTATAAACTAAGATTTGGGCACTCTTAAATCGTAAGGCAGTATTAACCTAATTTTAATATACATACAAATGGAACAGTAATGTCAGGCATGCGTATATCGTTTTCTGTTACAAAATAATTTTCAGTCGTACATGCAGTGAACGTATCTAAAGGCGATAACATCAATATTGAATGTAATTATGATCATTTTAATACATGTATAGCACTAGTTCAATTAAATTATATTCAACCCCATGCTTTGTTGTTTGTTATTATTGAAAATTAAACATTGTTACCAGTTTTAGAAACGTTAATTGAATCAATAGTTATCTACGGAACACAAAATTAAATAACACTTTCTCGATTTAGAATTTTCATGCGATGATCTTGTGGCGAAGACATAATCGATGACAAAAAAATTTAAAAGTTGGCTCAATAATATAGCATGTATATGTTATCTTGTCTTTGCTGTATAATGGGTCGGTGACGTCCAAACATAAATTAATTTATTACATTATTAGTCTCAATCACCTTTTCTTTAGATAGATAGATAGATAGATAGATAGATAGATAGATAGATAGATAGATAGATAGATAGATAGATAGATAGATAGATTTACACTGCAGATAGTTCCATCATCAGGTGGTGATTCCATTTTTGACCGCGTTTATGGATTAAAGAGGACAATATCTACCTTGAAAACACCTCTTTCAACGAAGTACACTCATTATATGCATGGACACTGTTGTAAGGCATCATATTGTCTGAAATGAAGTGTTGAGTTATACATAATACAGAGTCCCTTGCTTCCTTTCAAACATCATTAAATACATTACTTATTTACTAGATGGAATGACATTAAAGTGTCTCATTACAGAATTGCATCATTGTATCTAGATATAATGTCCGATTAAAGGTGTGTGGGGATACAACTTTAATTTTTTTTAGGGAATTGTGCGTCAGATGTGATATTTCTAACCACAGTGTTATCCTATTTAAATTATTATTATTATTATTATTATTATTATTATTATTATTATTATTATTATTATTATAGCTTAGAATCCACGAAGACAATAAACATTTATGTGCTTGTGTTAGTTATTTTAAGTTCTTTAGATGTGCAGCTATTAAATTAAACACAAAATTGAGGTAGTGTTTTAACATGCATAGAAAGGGTTTTAAAAACAACTAATTATTGATATTCCAGTACCATTTAGAAAACTGTCATGTTTCAATAGGTTTCATTAAGAATAGTTGGTATACAGGATGATAAATGAATCAAAACTTTATCTGAAGCAACAATAATAATAAAAAATCTTTATTTACTATCTCAGTACAACAACTATTATTTAAAATAAGAAACTTAATACGTATTTTCACCCAATAATCATTTGCGTGTTGAATATGAAATTGGATCAAATTACCAATTTTTATAATAATCTTAATCTGAAACTGGGGCTGTCTAATATCTTCCTGAATCGTATGATTTACAATTTTTTTATACCTTATAGTTTCAAATAAAATGAATTTATATTTTGTCCAATGCTAAAATATATATCATAGAACTTTAAACGTTTTGCCTATTTCAACACATTATACGATAAACAACTAAGTGTTCGAGCGTCCTTTGAAAGGATCGCGTGACACGTAGAAACCGTTGTTAGGCAACGCATTGTTATATTGTACCCTGGAGATATGGGTTCGCTAGTGTGGAAAGTATGCTTCCCTGGCTTGTGAAAGCGTTTTGTAGGCTTTTATTATAGGTAGCATTCTTTCTTAACGTCCTTATGGAAAATAGTTCCACTATTCCTGAATATTAATTCCATATTTTTAAATCATTGAATAAAAACCGCATAACTCATAATATTCAACAAGCATATGCAAACAATTGTCAATTATAACTACATGTTAATATGTAGTAACAGAAATGTACAATATTGAATCTTCACGACTCAAATCATTTGACAGGGTTTTTTTCCTAACATTTATATCATATATTAAGGCAAACTCGCTTTATATCCATGTGGATACATGTGGATACATCAAGTGGAATATTTGTGTGTATCCAAACAACTGTCAGACATAAGGAAATAAAAGTTCTCGTTTGTTAACCTCATAAATAGTTTGAAATCCTGCAAATGTAAAATGTGTAACTGTAAACCAATTTACAGTCTTAAATGTATTCCTATCCGATAAGTGCAATAAAGTAAACTGTGAATGTAATTACTGTTGTAATATCATTACATTTATGTTTAATGTAAGGAACACGGTGTAATATTCCTCACGCTAGAGAATATTCTTTCCGACTAATGATAACGTACTAAAACCAAGAGGTTTGTTACAGATTTTATATTGCTCTATAGCAGACTGTTTAAAAAGAATGATGTTAATTGATTTCCATTTATGTTCAAGCAGGCTAACCTACCATAGTCTTCTGCCTTGTCGATTACTCTATTAGTTGTTTCTCCTTTAAATCAAGAAGTCAATAAATGCAACGTCTTCCTATCCTCGGGCTCTAGATCAAAACTGAACAAGAATTTGTAAAGTTGTTCATTTTATACCGATTCAGGCATCTCAATAACTTTCACATAGAAACATGTATGTGTAATAGCTGTTTTTGTGTATGTATATGATGCTAGATTTGCATTTATAAAATTGGACTATTTACAATACAAACCGGTAATTTCCCGACCGTACCCTAGAGGGTTATGTTTTTAATTATTTAATGGATGATCACAACAGTCTTTTGCGTCATTACAACGCATCGAACCCGTATGCACTGGATGCAAAGACACTACATTCACATTAGATTTTGTACGAGACAGACACACGAAAAAACTTTCACGGTTTTTGATATTATGATTTCTGTTCAGACCAAATGTATTCTCGAATTTTCACTTTAAACATTTGATAGGGTATTGTAGTGGTCAACTGGTGCAAATACCAATCTGAAAATGGGCCACGTATCAAATTCACATACTAACATATGTTATGTGGAAATAAATGTTATTTTATATTATAACTCCTCATGAACTGTGAATGGAAAGAGAATAATCAATTTAGATAAATGCATATTTACACCTTATCTGAATGAATGTGAACAAAAGCATTACATCTTGTTCGATTTTTCAAGACTCGACACATTGATAAAATATTTTAACAGACTTCATTCCATGCATACTTTATTCTGTTTTCCATTAAATGATTTGTCAAAATAAAAATAAAAATTCTTATCTGTCATATCTGTAAATGATCTATAAATGTAATTCATGACATTGACAAATGTCGACCTATTCATATTACGGAAGATTTTGATATTAATTTCCACCGGTAATTTACTGTTGACTCTAGAGTAGATCATAAGTTGTACTGTTCTGTTAGCGCTCCAGTGGCTATTGGTTAGAGCGTCCGCCGCGGGAGCGAGTCATACCAAAGACTTACAAAAATGGTACTAACAGCTATCACGCTTGGCGCTCAGCATTAAGAGGTTATTGTTAGGACTGGTCGGCCTTTTGTCAGGATAATGTGATTGTGTGGGACATCATGATACATGTCTGCGGCATGATGACCCAGTGCTAGACATCAACTATAAACTGCCTCAATGCAGACATCGTAGCTATATGACTGAAAAATTGTTAAAGCCACGTTAAGAAACTCATAAACAAGCAAAGAAACTAGCACTGTTATGTTTACATTTGTTTTGAACAGTATTGCATACGTGCGAAAATCTCCAGGATCAATATGATGTATGTTGAGATTATATTATAACTCTTCATGAATTATGAATGGAAAGAGAATAATCAATTTAGTTAAATGCACATTTACACCTTAATTGAATGAATCTAAACCATACCTTTACATCTTGCTTGATTTTTCAAGACTCGACACTTAAAAAAATAATTAACAGAATTCAATACATGCCTACTTAATTATGTTTTCCATTAAAAGATTCATCATAATAACAAAATAAATGGTCTATATATGTGAAGTATATGCAAAGTGTCGACCTTTTCAAATTACGGAAGATTTTATTATAAAGATATTGTCGTTGAAATTTTTGTATATGAGTGTTGAATATTTGAACGATTAGGTAGATCACGAGAAAAAATGTTTATATTGATTGTGTAGAAACATCTTGTTCGATCTATAATCGGATAAATATGACTTAAATAAGTTATGTTTCGATTGTCTTTGGCTATGGTACCAATACTTCTTCTGATCTCCAGTATTTAAGGAAGCAGATTAAACTATATACTTTATAGAATTAAGTCACTGTACATTTATTGCTAATTTAACAGATCAAACATGTTAATGCAAGATTGAAAATCAAGTAATTATTTGGTTTATCTGGTAGTAAACAATACACACACCGATTTTGTGAATTAAAAATGTACGAGTTTGGGTCTGTTGGAAATCTCTTGATGACCGCCATTCAATATGATATAGTAAGTCTCCCCGGTCATGTACCTTCATAGTTATCTTCATCTATAACTGAGATATGATTAGAATACAATCTATTCGGTCTCTTTTTTTAAAACGATTTGTATGCGAGATAATATATGTTCATGAAGCATTCCCCTCTTGAATACTTTTCTCTATTTCCAGTCTGTGTGTGAATAAATCTAAGTGTACGGAAGTGATTTTATAATATAATGAACTATTAATCTGTTGAGAACTACATAAAATATCGTTTTATTTTAGGACCAAGCTGTTTTATCCCCATTTTAGACAGATATTTATAATAGATTTATAATAATTATAATACTAATAATAGTTTAGTAGTAGTAGTAGTAGTAGTAGTAGTAGTAGTAATAGTTTGGAATGCAGTGAAAGCCTTTTATAATCAGAAATACGCATTTAACGATAACTTTATTTGCACCAAATAATAAAATTCACTCTGTAACCAAAAGGGAATAAACCTTTTGAAAAGCTATACGAAGATAATGTGCAATCGGGTCGCGTTTTAAAGCAAGATGTAATTGAACTTTTAAGTTTTTAGCTTCTTCTTTCTGGAATATCCTGCCCTCGTTCAAACGCATTTCATCTTCCATTGTTTCATTACAAACTCGTTAAATAAATATCTTTCTGACCAATGAGGGTGATATATAATGGTCACAATGTACATATCTGGATCATAGTAACCATATATATTGCAAGGGTGTGCGTGCGTGTGGACGTCAGAGTGAGATTTCCTGAGGGTGTTTATAAATTAGTAGTTATAGTTGCGTAGTAAATGTTGTAATATTCGATAGATGACATGTTTTGGAAAGAAAGGATACGATGAAATCCCACGGCCTAAACTCATTGATCATAATGTTCGTCTACATCAACACCTTATGAAGAAGGATAAAATCTGTAAGGAATGCCTTTTGAAAACGTTACTAATTATGTAAGTAACAACCGTTGTTATGAAATTCTTCTTCTAATACTTCGTCTTTATCCTCTTCTTTTTCTTCTTACCAGTAGTAGTAGTAGTAGTATTAGTACCAGCAGCAGCAGTAGTAGCAGCGGTGGTAGTAGCACTATTTATGTTTTAGTTGATGTTATCCTTGAACAAACACAACAATGGATCCCATTGTAAGTTTGTACAATTGGTATGTTAACAATGCTTTAATTTCAGAAATAATAAAAAAATATTACTTAAAAGTGAAGATGATGATTCTGGGCTTTAAAACTAATTGGACATAATTCTTTATACTTTGGTTACTTTTCAGGCATGCGAGAGTTGTATTCATATTAGATGTGCCATACAGAGAACACTCTTTAGCGATTTTGTCATTATACAGGCACTTATCATCTTCGCTATGTTCGAAGGTATTTGGCTTCATGAAGCGAAAAAATGTATGGAATGTCTGTTCAATTTCTGCTCTCCTTAGTCGAATAAATCAACTTCGTTCTCGAAGATTACCGTACTTCAACCCATAACTGTCCCCTCCTCAAATATTTCTATTCATCCATGAACTGAAATTCTCCACCAAAGATTTTGTTCTTATGTTATTTCTGTCTATATCAACCTTGTCCGAGAGAAACAAAAAAAATATACATGTGATTTTGATAATGTACAAATGATGAATTAAAATGAATAGGAGAATATCAAATCAAAGCACATCAGTTTCAATTGTCAACCCAGCAATCAATATGACAACCATGTGCACTATAATGGTATGACGGCTCTCTCTCTCTCTCTCTCTCTCTCTCTCTCTCTCTCTCTCTCTCTCTCTCTCACACACACACACACACACAGACACTAATCAGCGATATACACTGGCAAGCTTTGTATGCCACCATGTTGACACAGATTGAGTCGCTATAGAAACTATCTGTCAGTCGCTTGAGAACAGAAAATTACATTTAAGGTCATTTGTACGTACGCTTGTGTGAGGATGAATGAGATTCTGTATAATGTAATTTGTACACAAAATTGCATACATGGAACACCCATAAAAAAAATCTGATTTATTAACAGCCTCATTGGTAGTTATACACACACACGAACATATATATATATATATATATATATATATATATATATATATATATATATATATACTTTAAATGAAAGCAAGTATTACATATGCCTTGGTGAGAAGTGGATTAGCTAATCTAACATTATAATTGAAAAGGGAATGTGACAGTGGTCCCAATCTACACCGTCATAGTTCATACATAACATCGTATCCGAACGACCTCAATGATATTCATAGATATATTAAAGATTCAGCTTTAATGAAAAACAAGTAAAATATTTGCCTTGGAGGAGAAGTGAAACGGCAATGGAACAATAGTCCCAATCTACAACTCTTAATACATCGTGTTAAAAACTAAAATACAACTACTTTTTGATCATACAACTACGATAACAAGACGTGATGCATCTACTCTCATGTATTCCGAATTTTCAGTAGTTCTAAATTTTTTCATTCTACCGGTTGTAAATATGGAATTAATATAAAAAGGGTATCTCGCATGAAACTTTAAATTTTCATCTTGTCTATGTGGTAGGAATTTTCGATGGACTTGTAATCAGTATAAACCTTATATTTAAATACCAAACTAAGAATGCTTTATTACAGCACACTGTGTTACCTACCTCAATTAGAGTCATTGATAGGTGTCGTGATTTATTTAGTGGGCAAATTTTCAACAACTGATTCCCACGAAAGTAAAGACATATTCAGTAACATTATATTAAGTAACATTATATTAAGTAAATTATATTAAGTAAGATTATATTAAGTAACATTATATTAAATAGCATTATATTAAATAGCATTATATTAAGTAGCATTATATTAAAATATTTAAAAGATGACAAGGTTCTCAGTAGTCTAACTTTTGAAACCAATCGAAAAAGTAATTGCGGTTATGTTTTAGCTAGCAAAATGAAGTAAGAAACAAACCATTTTTCACTAAAGACGAATTTTGATTTATAGTTAACTGTACACATGGTAACCCAATATCGCTTGTAAACTATAGTCTTTCACAATTTCACGCTTAAATGTCCACCGTTTGATTTCAAGATGATATGGATGGACATCATTACACGCCTTTCATTCAAACAATGACAAATAAATAACTTTATTTTCCACGTAATTTTCATTTTGTAATTGGGGTATGATAAATAATAAAACTATTCAGATTAAGTAACATGTGTCATTTGAAAGTGATTAAGATATTCACAACCTGGCAGGTTTCAAATTTTATAAGTTTACATTTTTGCACAAAAGGAATTACTCTTGTCCTATGCTTCATCTCCATTATACTTTAGCAAGGGAAATTCAACGTGACATCGGTTGTCAGGTAACGGAAGGTTGTCTGTCAGGATATGGTGTAGGTCTACTAAGTTTTATCCAAATATGTTACGAGACTATGAGCATATGGGGTACATGTGTGAGATACCCAATGTGTCTGTAAGAGTCTTCGTCATAATTTTTTTTAATAATATCTATTGAAATGCATGTATCGGATAGGATTCTTATGGCCAGGTGTGTTATGCTCTTTAAATAAGCCTTTTCATAATCATCTCATATATATATATATATATATATATATATATATATATATATATATATATATATATATATATATATATATATATATATATTTGAATATTCAGTCTAATACGTTCCAGAACTGGATGATTTTAACTTACATACATTAAATATTTTCAATTGAGTTCGTCTTTCGTCGAATCTTAAAATCTGCCTCGTAGGGTTTGATAAGTTTCATTATAAGGAAACAAAATCTTTCATGCGAACACCTGTTTGATCAGCTCACTAACTAGAAACTTGGCAACCGTTGTCAGGTAACGCACGTAACCTATAGAAAAGAGTGTATTAGTTTCGAAAACATGATACCGTGGCTGTTGAAGGCAATCTGTTAACATTTTATGCATACCGTTCATTCTTCTTGCGTCTTTGTTGAATATTGTTTGTTTTATATAATTCATCCTTTTTCAAAATTGTTCAAGAAACACCATACACTTTCTTAATATCCATATGTTTGAAAGACAGCTATTATAAACTAAGATTTGGGCACTCTTAAATCGTAAGGCAGTATTAACCTAATTTTAATATACATACAAATGGAACAGTAATGTCAGGCATGCGTATATCGTTTTCTGTTACAAAATAATTTTCAGTCGTACATGCAGTGAACGTATCTAAAGGCGATAACATCAATATTGAATGTAATTATGATCATTTTAATACATGTATAGCACTAGTTCAATTAAATTATATTCAACCCCATGCTTTGTTGTTTGTTATTATTGAAAATTAAACATTGTTACCAGTTTTAGAAACGTTAATTGAATCAATAGTTATCTACGGAACACAAAATTAAATAACACTTTCTCGATTTAGAATTTTCATGCGATGATCTTGTGGCGAAGACATAATCGATGACAAAAAAATTTAAAAGTTGGCTCAATAATATAGCATGTATATGTTATCTTGTCTTTGCTGTATAATGGGTCGGTGACGTCCAAACATAAATTAATTTATTACATTATTAGTCTCAATCGCCTTTTCTTTAGATAGATAGATAGATAGATAGATAGATAGATAGATAGATAGATAGATAGATAGATAGATAGATAGATAGATAGATAGATTTACACTGCAGATAGTTCCATCATCAGGTGGTGATTCCATTTTTGACCGCGTTTATGGATTAAAGAGGACAATATCTACCTTGAAAACACCTCTTTCAACGAAGTACACTCATTATATGCATGGACACTGTTGTAAGGCATCATATTGTCTGAAATGAAGTGTTGAGTTATACATAATACAGAGTCCCTTGCTTCCTTTCAAACATCATTAAATACATTACTTATTTACTAGATGGAATGACATTAAAGTGTCTCATTACAGAATTGCATCATTGTATCTAGATATAATGTCCGATTAAAGGTGTGTGGGGATACAACTTTAATTTTTTTTAGGGAATTGTGCGTCAGATGTGATATTTCTAACCACAGTGTTATCCTATTTAAATTATTATTATTGTTATTATTATTATTATTATTATTATTATTATTATTATTATTATTATAGCTTAGAATCCACGAAGACAATAAACATTTATGTGCTTGTGTTAGTTATTTTAAGTTCTTTAGATGTGCAGCTATTAAATTAAACACAAAATTGAGGTAGTGTTTTAACATGCATAGAAAGGGTTTTAAAAACAACTAATTATTGATATTCCAGTACCATTTAGAAAACTGTCATGTTTCAATAGGTTTCATTAAGAATAGTTGGTATACAGGATGATAAATGAATCAAAACTTTATCTGAAGCAACAATAATAATAAAAAATCTTTATTTACTATCTCAGTACAACAACTATTATTTAAAATAAGAAACTTAATACGTATTTTCACCCAATAATCATTTGCGTGTTGAATATGAAATTGGATCAAATTACCAATTTTTATAATAATCTTAATCTGAAACTGGGGCTGTCTAATATCTTCCTGAATCGTATGATTTACAATTTTTTTATACCTTATAGTTTCAAATAAAATGAATTTATATTTTGTCCAATGCTAAAATATATATCATAGAACTTTAAACGTTTTGCCTATTTCAACACATTATACGATAAACAACTAAGTGTTCGAGCGTCCTTTGAAAGGATCGCGTGACACGTAGAAACCGTTGTTAGGCAACGCATTGTTATATTGTACCCTGGAGATATGGGTTCGCTAGTGTGGAAAGTATGCTTCCCTGGCTTGTGAAAGCGTTTTGGAGGCTTTTATTATAGGTAGCATTCTTTCTTAACGTCCTTATGGAAAATAGTTCCACTATTCCTGAATATTAATTCCATATTTTTAAATCATTGAATAAAAACCGCATAACTCATAATATTCAACAAGCATATGCAAACAATTGTCAATTATAACTACATGTTAATATGTAGTAACAGAAATGTACAATATTGAATCTTCACGACTCAAATCATTTGACAGGGTTTTTTTCCTAACATTTATATCATATATTAAGGCAAACTCGCTTTATATCCATGTGGATACATGTGGATACATCAAGTGGAATATTTGTGTGTATCCAAACAACTGTCAGACATAAGGAAATAAAAGTTCTCGTTTGTTAACCTCATAAATAGTTTGAAATCCTGCAAATGTAAAATGTGTAACTGTAAACCAATTTACAGTCTTAAATGTATTCCTATCCGATAAGTGCAATAAAGTAAACTGTGAATGTAATTACTGTTGTAATATCATTACATTTATGTTTAATGTAAGGAACACGGTGTAATATTCCTCACGCTAGAGAATATTCTTTCCGACTAATGATAACGTACTAAAACCAAGAGGTTTGTTACAGATTTTATATTGCTCTATAGCAGACTGTTTAAAAAGAATGATGTTAATTGATTTCCATTTATGTTCAAGCAGGCTAACCTACCATAGTCTTCTGCCTTGTCGATAACTCTATTAGTTGTTTCTCCTTTAAATCAAGAAGTCAATAAATGCAACGTCTTCCTATCCTCGGGCTCTAGATCAAAACTGAACAAGAATTTGTAAAGTTGTTCATTTGATACCGATTCAGGCATCTCAATAACTTTCACATAGAAACATGTATGTGTAATAGCTGTTTTTGTGTATGTATATGATGCTAGATTTGCATTTATAAAATTGGACTATTTACAATACAAACCGGTAATTTCCCGACCGTACCCTAGAGGGTTATGTTTTTAATTATTTAATGGATGATCACAACAGTCTTTTGCGTCATTACAACGCATCGAACCCGTATGCACTGGATGCAAAGACACTACATTCACATTAGATTTTGTACGAGACAGACACACGAAAAAACTTTCACGGTTTTTGATATTATGATTTCTGTTCAGACCAAATGTATTCTCGAATTTTCACTTTAAACATTTGATAGGGTATTGTAGTGGTCAACTGGTGCAAATACCAATCTGAAAATAGGCCACGTATCAAATTCACATACTAACATATGTTATGTGGAAATAAATGTTATTTTATATTATAACTCCTCATGAACTGTGAATGGAAAGAGAATAATCAATTTAGATAAATGCATATTTACACCTTATCTGAATGAATGTGAACAAAACCATTACATCTTGTTCGATTTTTCAAGACTCGACACATTGATAAAATATTTTAACAGACTTCATTCCATGCATACTTTATTCTGTTTTCCATTAAATGATTTGTCAAAATAAAAATAAAAATTCTTGTCTGTCATATCTGTAAATGATCTATAAATGTAATTCATGACATTGACAAATGTCGACCTATTCATATTACGGAAGATTTTGATATTAATTTCCACCGGTAATTCACTGTTGACTCTAGAGTAGATCATAAGTTGTACTGTTCTGTTAGCGCTCCAGTGGCTATTGGTTAGAGCGTCCGCCGCGGGAGCGAGTCATACCAAAGACTTACAAAAATGGTACTAACAGCTATCACGCTTGGCGCTCAGCATTAAGAGGTTATTGTTAGGACTGGTCGGCCTTTTGTCAGGATAATGTGATTGTGTGGGACATCATGATACATGTCTGCGGCATGATGACCCAGTGCTAGACATCAACTATAAACTGCCTCAATGCAGACATCGTAGCTATATGACTGAAAAATTGTTAAAGCCACGTTAAGAAACTCATAAACAAGCAAAGAAACTAGCACTGTTATGTTTACATTTGTTTTGAACAGTATTGCATACGTGCGAAAATCTCCAGGATCAATATGATGTATGTTGAGATTATATTATAACTCTTCATGAATTATGAATGGAAAGAGAATAATCAATTTAGTTAAATGCACATTTACACCTTAATTGAATGAATCTAAACCATACCTTTACATCTTGCTTGATTTTTCAAGACTCGACACTTAAAAAAATAATTAACAGAATTCAATACATGCCTACTTAATTATGTTTTCCATTAAAAGATTCATCATAATAACAAAATAAATGGTCTATATATGTGAAGTATATGCAAAGTGTCGACCTTTTCAAATTACGGAAGATTTTATTATAAAGATATTGTCGTTGAAATTTTTGTATATGAGTGTTGAATATTTAAACGATTAGGTAGATCACGAGAAAAAATGTTTATATTGATTGTGTAGAAACATCTTGTTCGATCTATAATCGGATAAATATGACTTAAATAAGTTATGTTTCGATTGTCTTTGGCTATGGTACCAATACTTCTTCTGATCTCCAGTATTTAAGGAAGCAGATTAAACTATATACTTTATAGAATTAAGTCACTGTACATTTATTGCTAATTTAACAGATCAAACATGTTAATGCAAGATTGAAAATCAAGTAATTATTTGGTTTATCTGGTAGTAAACAATACACACACCGATTTTGTGAATTAAAAATGTACGAGTTTGGGTCTGTTGGAAATCTCTTGATGACCGCCATTCAATATGATATAGTAAGTCTCCCCGGTCATGTACCTTCATAGTTATCTTCATCTATAACTGAGATATGATTAGAATACAATCTATTCGGTCTCTTTTTTTAAAACGATTTGTATGCGAGATAATATATGTTCATGAAGCATTCCCCTCTTGAATACTTTTCTCTATTTCCAGTCTGTGTGTGAATAAATCTAAGTGTACGGAAGTGATTTTATAATATAATGAACTATTAATCTGTTGAGAACTACATAAAATATCGTTTTATTTTAGGACCAAGCTGTTTTATCCCCATTTTAGACAGATATTAATAATAGATTTATAATAATTATAATACTAATAATAGTTTAGTAGTAGTAGTAGTAGTAGTAGTAGTTGTAGTAGTAGTAGTAGTAGTAGTATTAGTAGTAGTAGTAGTAGTAGCAGTAGTTTGGAATGCAGTGAAAGCCTTTTTATAATCAGAAATACGCATTTAACGATAACTTTATTTGCACCAAATAATAAAATTCACTCTGTAACCAAAAGGGAATACAACTTTTGAAAAAGCTATACGAAGATGATGAGCAATCGGGTCGCGTTTTAAAGCAAGATGTAATTGAACTTTTATGTTTTTAGCTTCTTCTTTCTGGAATATCCTGCCCTCGTTCAAACGCATTTCATCTTCCATTGTTTCATTGCAAACTCGTTAAATAAATATCTTTCTGACCAATGAGGGTGATAAATAATGGTCACAATGTACATAACTGGATCATAGTAACCATATATATTGCAAGGGTGTGCGTGCGCGTGGACGTCAGAGTGAGATTTCCTGAGGGTGTTTATAAATTAGTAGCTGTAGTTGCGTAGTAAATGTTGTAATATTCGATAGATGACATGTTTTGGAAAGAAAGGATACGATGAAATCCCACGGCCTAAACTTATTTATCATAATGTTCGTCTACATCAACATCTTATGAAGAAGAATAAAAACTGTAAGGAATGCCTTTTGAAAACGTTACTAATTATGTAAGTAACAACCGTTGTTATGAAATTCTTCTTCTAATACTTCGTCTTTATCCTCTTCTTTTTCTTCTTACCAGTAGTAGTAGTAGTAGTATTAGTACCAGCAGCAGCAGTAGTAGCAGCGGTGGTAGTAGCACTATTTATGTTTTAGTTGATGTTATCCTTGAACAAACACAACAATGGATCCCATTGTAAGTTTGTACAATTGGTATGTTAACAATGCTTTAATTTCAGAAATAATAAAAAAATATTACTTAAAAGTGAAGATGATGATTCTGGGCTTTAAAACTAATTGGACATAATTCTTTATACTTTGGTTACTTTTCAGGCATGCGAGAGTTGTATTCATATTAGATGTGCCATACAGAGAACACTCTTTAGCGATTTTGTCATTATACAGGCACTTATCATCTTCGCTATGTTCGAAGGTATTTGGCTTCATGAAGCGAAAAAATGTATGGAATGTCTGTTCAATTTCTGCTCTCCTTAGTCGAATAAATCAACTTCGTTCTCGAAGATTACCGTACTTCAACCCATAACTGTCCCCTCCTCAAATATTTCTATTCATCCATGAACTGAAATTCTCCACCAAAGATTTTGTTCTTATGTTATTTCTGTCTATATCAACCTTGTCCGAGAGAAACAAAAAAAATATACATGTGATTTTGATAATGTACAAATGATGAATTAAAATGAATAGGAGAATATCAAATCAAAGCACATCAGTTTCAATTGTCAACCCAGCAATCAATATGACAACCATGTGCACTATAATGGTATGACGGCTCTCTCTCTCTCTCTCTCTCTCTCTCTCTCTCTCTCTCTCTCTCTCTCTCTCTCTCTCTCTCTCTCTCTCTCACACACACACACACACACAGACACTAATCAGCGATATACACTGGCAAGCTTTGTATGCCACCATGTTGACACAGATTGAGTCGCTATAGAAACTATCTGTCAGTCGCTTGAGAACAGAAAATTACATTTAAGGTCATTTGTACGTACGCTTGTGTGAGGATGAATGAGATTCTGTATAATGTAATTTGTACACAAAATTGCATACATGGAACACCCATAAAAAAAATCTGATTTATTAACAGCCTCATTGGTAGTTATACACACACACGAACATATATATATATATATATATATATATATATATATATATATATATATATATATATATATATATACTTTAAATGAAAGCAAGTATTACATATGCCTTGGTGAGAAGTGGATTAGCTAATCTAACATTATAATTGAAAAGGGAATGTGACAGTGGTCCCAATCTACACCGTCATAGTTCATACATAACATCGTATCCGAACGACCTCAATGATATTCATAGATATATTAAAGATTCAGCTTTAATGAAAAACAAGTAAAATATTTGCCTTGGAGGAGAAGTGAAACGGCAATGGAACAATAGTCCCAATCTACAACTCTTAATACATCGTGTTAAAAACTAAAATACAACTACTTTTTGATCATACAACTACGATAACAAGACGTGATGCATCTACTCTCATGTATTCCGAATTTTCAGTAGTTCTAAATTTTTTCATTCTACCGGTTGTAAATATGGAATTAATATAAAAAGGGTATCTCGCATGAAACTTTAAATTTTCATCTTGTCTATGTGGTAGGAATTTTCGATGGACTTGTAATCAGTATAAACCTTATATTTAAATACCAAACTAAGAATGCTTTATTACAGCACACTGTGTTACCTACCTCAATTAGAGTCATTGATAGGTGTCGTGATTTATTTAGTGGGCAAATTTTCAACAACTGATTCCCACGAAAGTAAAGACATATTCAGTAACATTATATTAAGTAACATTATATTAAGTAAATTATATTAAGTAAGATTATATTAAGTAACATTATATTAAATAGCATTATATTAAATAGCATTATATTAAGTAGCATTATATTAAAATATTTAAAAGATGACAAGGTTCTCAGTAGTCTAACTTTTGAAACCAATCGAAAAAGTAATTGCGGTTATGTTTTAGCTAGCAAAATGAAGTAAGAAACAAACCATTTTTCACTAAAGACGAATTTTGATTTATAGTTAACTGTACACATGGTAACCCAATATCGCTTGTAAACTATAGTCTTTCACAATTTCACGCTTAAATGTCCACCGTTTGATTTCAAGATGATATGGATGGACATCATTACACGCCTTTCATTCAAACAATGACAAATAAATAACTTTATTTTCCACGTAATTTTCATTTTGTAATTGGGGTATGATAAATAATAAAACTATTCAGATTAAGTAACATGTGTCATTTGAAAGTGATTAAGATATTCACAACCTGGCAGGTTTCAAATTTTATAAGTTTACATTTTTGCACAAAAGGAATTACTCTTGTCCTATGCTTCATCTCCATTATACTTTAGCAAGGGAAATTCAACGTGACATCGGTTGTCAGGTAACGGAAGGTTGTCTGTCAGGATATGGTGTAGGTCTACTAAGTTTTATCCAAATATGTTACGAGACTATGAGCATATGGGGTACATGTGTGAGATACCCAATGTGTCTGTAAGAGTCTTCGTCATAATTATTTTTAATAATATCTATTGAAATGCATGTATCGGATAGGATTCTTATGGCCAGGTGTGTTATGCTCTTTAAATAAGCCTTTTCATAATCATCTCATATATATATATATATATATATATATATATATATATATATATATATATTTGAATATTCAGTCTAATACGTTCCAGAACTGGATGATTTTAACTTACATACATTAAATATTTTCAATTGAGTTCGTCTTTCGTCGAATCTTAAAATCTGCCTCGTAGGGTTTGATAAGTTTCATTATAAGGAAACAAAATCTTTCATGCGAACACCTGTTTGATCAGCTCACTAACTAGAAACTTGGCAACCGTTGTCAGGTAACGCACGTAACCTATAGAAAAGAGTGTATTAGTTTCGAAAACATGATACCGTGGCTGTTGAAGGCAATCTGTTAACATTTTATGCATACCGTTCATTCTTCTTGCGTCTTTGTTGAATATTGTTTGTTTTATATAATTCATCCTTTTTCAAAATTGTTCAAGAAACACCATACACTTTCTTAATATCCATATGTTTGAAAGACAGCTATTATAAACTAAGATTTGGGCACTCTTAAATCGTAAGGCAGTATTAACCTAATTTTAATATACATACAAATGGAACAGTAATGTCAGGCATGCGTATATCGTTTTCTGTTACAAAATAATTTTCAGTCGTACATGCAGTGAACGTATCTAAAGGCGATAACATCAATATTGAATGTAATTATGATCATTTTAATACATGTATAGCACTAGTTCAATTAAATTATATTCAACCCCATGCTTTGTTGTTTGTTATTATTGAAAATTAAACATTGTTACCAGTTTTAGAAACGTTAATTGAATCAATAGTTATCTACGGAACACAAAATTAAATAACACTTTCTCGATTTAGAATTTTCATGCGATGATCTTGTGGCGAAGACATAATCGATGACAAAAAAATTTAAAAGTTGGCTCAATAATATAGCATGTATATGTTATCTTGTCTTTGCTGTATAATGGGTCGGTGACGTCCAAACATAAATTAATTTATTACATTATTAGTCTCAATCGCCTTTTCTTTAGATAGATAGATAGATAGATAGATAGATAGATAGATAGATAGATAGATAGATAGATAGATAGATAGATAGATAGATAGATAGATAGATTTACACTGCAGATAGTTCCATCATCAGGTGGTGATTCCATTTTTGACCGCGTTTATGGATTAAAGAGGACAATATCTACCTTGAAAACACCTCTTTCAACGAAGTACACTCATTATATGCATGGACACTGTTGTAAGGCATCATATTGTCTGAAATGAAGTGTTGAGTTATACATAATACAGAGTCCCTTGCTTCCTTTCAAACATCATTAAATACATTACTTATTTACTAGATGGAATGACATTAAAGTGTCTCATTACAGAATTGCATCATTGTATCTAGATATAATGTCCGATTAAAGGTGTGTGGGGATACAACTTTAATTTTTTTTAGGGAATTGTGCGTCAGATGTGATATTTCTAACCACAGTGTTATCCTATTTAAATTATTATTATTGTTATTATTATTATTATTATTATTATTATTATTATTATAGCTTAGAATCCACGAAGACAATAAACATTTATGTGCTTGTGTTAGTTATTTTAAGTTCTTTAGATGTGCAGCTATTAAATTAAACACAAAATTGAGGTAGTGTTTTAACATGCATAGAAAGGGTTTTAAAAACAACTAATTATTGATATTCCAGTACCATTTAGAAAACTGTCATGTTTCAATAGGTTTCATTAAGAATAGTTGGTATACAGGATGATAAATGAATCAAAACTTTATCTGAAGCAACAATAATAATAAAAAATCTTTATTTACTATCTCAGTACAACAACTATTATTTAAAATAAGAAACTTAATACGTATTTTCACCCAATAATCATTTGCGTGTTGAATATGAAATTGGATCAAATTACCAATTTTTATAATAATCTTAATCTGAAACTGGGGCTGTCTAATATCTTCCTGAATCGTATGATTTACAATTTTTTTTATACCTTATAGTTTCAAATAAAATGAATTTATATTTTGTCCAATGCTAAAATATATATCATAGAACTTTAAACGTTTTGCCTATTTCAACACATTATACGATAAACAACTAAGTGTTCGAGCGTCCTTTGAAAGGATCGCGTGACACGTAGAAACCGTTGTTAGGCAACGCATTGTTATATTGTACCCTGGAGATATGGGTTCGCTAGTGTGGAAAGTATGCTTCCCTGGCTTGTGAAAGCGTTTTGGAGGCTTTTATTATAGGTAGCATTCTTTCTTAACGTCCTTATGGAAAATAGTTCCACTATTCCTGAATATTAATTCCATATTTTTAAATCATTGAATAAAAACCGCATAACTCATAATATTCAACAAGCATATGCAAACAATTGTCAATTATAACTACATGTTAATATGTAGTAACAGAAATGTACAATATTGAATCTTCACGACTCAAATCATTTGACAGGGTTTTTTTCCTAACATTTATATCATATATTAAGGCAAACTCGCTTTATATCCATGTGGATACATGTGGATACATCAAGTGGAATATTTGTGTGTATCCAAACAACTGTCAGACATAAGGAAATAAAAGTTCTCGTTTGTTAACCTCATAAATAGTTTGAAATCCTGCAAATGTAAAATGTGTAACTGTAAACCAATTTACAATCTTAAATGTATTCCTATCCGATAAGTGCAATAAAGTAAACTGTGAATGTAATTACTGTTGTAATATCATTACATTTATGTTTAATGTAAGGAACACGGTGTAATATTCCTCACGCTAGAGAATATTCTTTCCGACTAATGATAACGTACTAAAACCAAGAGGTTTGTTACAGATTTTATATTGCTCTATAGCAGACTGTTTAAAAAGAATGATGTTAATTGATTTCCATTTATGTTCAAGCAGGCTAACCTACCATAGTCTTCTGCCTTGTCGATAACTCTATTAGTTGTTTCTCCTTTAAATCAAGAAGTCAATAAATGCAACGTCTTCCTATCCTCGGGCTCTAGATCAAAACTGAACAAGAATTTGTAAAGTTGTTCATTTGATACCGATTCAGGCATCTCAATAACTTTCACATAGAAACATGTATGTGTAATAGCTGTTTTTGTGTATGTATATGATGCTAGATTTGCATTTATAAAATTGGACTATTTACAATACAAACCGGTAATTTCCCGACCGTACCCTAGAGGGTTATGTTTTTAATTATTTAATGGATGATCACAACAGTCTTTTGCGTCATTACAACGCATCGAACCCGTATGCACTGGATGCAAAGACACTACATTCACATTAGATTTTGTACGAGACAGACACACGAAAAAACTTTCACGGTTTTTGATATTATGATTTCTGTTCAGACCAAATGTATTCTCGAATTTTCACTTTAAACATTTGATAGGGTATTGTAGTGGTCAACTGGTGCAAATACCAATCTGAAAATAGGCCACGTATCAAATTCACATACTAACATATGTTATGTGGAAATAAATGTTATTTTATATTATAACTCCTCATGAACTGTGAATGGAAAGAGAATAATCAATTTAGATAAATGCATATTTACACCTTATCTGAATGAATGTGAACAAAACCATTACATCTTGTTCGATTTTTCAAGACTCGACACATTGATAAAATATTTTAACAGACTTCATTCCATGCATACTTTATTCTGTTTTCCATTAAATGATTTGTCAAAATAAAAATAAAAATTCTTGTCTGTCATATCTGTAAATGATCTATAAATGTAATTCATGACATTGACAAATGTCGACCTATTCATATTACGGAAGATTTTGATATTAATTTCCACCGGTAATTCACTGTTGACTCTAGAGTAGATCATAAGTTGTACTGTTCTGTTAGCGCTCCAGTGGCTATTGGTTAGAGCGTCCGCCGCGGGAGCGAGTCATACCAAAGACTTACAAAAATGGTACTAACAGCTATCACGCTTGGCGCTCAGCATTAAGAGGTTATTGTTAGGACTGGTCGGCCTTTTGTCAGGATAATGTGATTGTGTGGGACATCATGATACATGTCTGCGGCATGATGACCCAGTGCTAGACATCAACTATAAACTGCCTCAATGCAGACATCGTAGCTATATGACTGAAAAATTGTTAAAGCCACGTTAAGAAACTCATAAACAAGCAAAGAAACTAGCACTGTTATGTTTACATTTGTTTTGAACAGTATTGCATACGTGCGAAAATCTCCAGGATCAATATGATGTATGTTGAGATTATATTATAACTCTTCATGAATTATGAATGGAAAGAGAATAATCAATTTAGTTAAATGCACATTTACACCTTAATTGAATGAATCTAAACCATACCTTTACATCTTGCTTGATTTTTCAAGACTCGACACTTAAAAAAATAATTAACAGAATTCAATACATGCCTACTTAATTATGTTTTCCATTAAAAGATTCATCATAATAACAAAATAAATGGTCTATATATGTGAAGTATATGCAAAGTGTCGACCTTTTCAAATTACGGAAGATTTTATTATAAAGATATTGTCGTTGAAATTTTTGTATATGAGTGTTGAATATTTAAACGATTAGGTAGATCACGAGAAAAAATGTTTATATTGATTGTGTAGAAACATCTTGTTCGATCTATAATCGGATAAATATGACTTAAATAAGTTATGTTTCGATTGTCTTTGGCTATGGTACCAATACTTCTTCTGATCTCCAGTATTTAAGGAAGCAGATTAAACTATATACTTTATAGAATTAAGTCACTGTACATTTATTGCTAATTTAACAGATCAAACATGTTAATGCAAGATTGAAAATCAAGTAATTATTTGGTTTATCTGGTAGTAAACAATACACACACCGATTTTGTGAATTAAAAATGTACGAGTTTGGGTCTGTTGGAAATCTCTTGATGACCGCCATTCAATATGATATAGTAAGTCTCCCCGGTCATGTACCTTCATAGTTATCTTCATCTATAACTGAGATATGATTAGAATACAATCTATTCGGTCTCTTTTTTTAAAACGATTTGTATGCGAGATAATATATGTTCATGAAGCATTCCCCTCTTGAATACTTTTCTCTATTTCCAGTCTGTGTGTGAATAAATCTAAGTGTACGGAAGTGATTTTATAATATAATGAACTATTAATCTGTTGAGAACTACATAAAATATCGTTTTATTTTAGGACCAAGCTGTTTTATCCCCATTTTAGACAGATATTAATAATAGATTTATAATAATTATAATACTAATAATAGTTTAGTAGTAGTAGTAGTAGTAGTAGTAGTTGTAGTAGTAGTAGTAGTAGTAGTATTAGTAGTAGTAGTAGTAGTAGCAGTAGTTTGGAATGCAGTGAAAGCCTTTTTATAATCAGAAATACGCATTTAACGATAACTTTATTTGCACCAAATAATAAAATTCACTCTGTAACCAAAAGGGAATACAACTTTTGAAAAAGCTATACGAAGATGATGAGCAATCGGGTCGCGTTTTAAAGCAAGATGTAATTGAACTTTTATGTTTTTAGCTTCTTCTTTCTGGAATATCCTGCCCTCGTTCAAACGCATTTCATCTTCCATTGTTTCATTGCAAACTCGTTAAATAAATATCTTTCTGACCAATGAGGGTGATAAATAATGGTCACAATGTACATAACTGGATCATAGTAACCATATATATTGCAAGGGTGTGCGTGCGCGTGGACGTCAGAGTGAGATTTCCTGAGGGTGTTTATAAATTAGTAGCTGTAGTTGCGTAGTAAATGTTGTAATATTCGATAGATGACATGTTTTGGAAAGAAAGGATACGATGAAATCCCACGGCCTAAACTTATTTATCATAATGTTCGTCTACATCAACATCTTATGAAGAAGAATAAAAACTGTAAGGAATGCCTTTTGAAAACATTACTAATTAGGTAAGTAACAACCGTTGTTATGAAATTCTTCTTCTAATACTTCGTCTTTATCCTCTTCTTTTTCTTCTTGCCAGTAGTAGTAGTAGTATTAGTACCAGCAGCAGCAGTAGTAGCAGCGGTGGTAGTAGCACTATTTATGTTTTAGTTGATGTTATCGTTGAACAAACACAACAATGGATCCCACTGTAAGTTATGTACAATTGGTATGGATGTTAACAATGCTTTAATTTCAGAAATAATCAAAAATATTATTTAAAAGTGAAGATGATGATTCTGGGCTTTAAAACTAATTGGACATAATTATTTATACTTTGGCTACTTTTCAGGCATGCGAGAGTTGTATTCATATTAGATGTGCCATACAGAGAACACTCTTTAGCGATTTTGTCATTATACAGGCATTTATCATCTTCGCTATTTTCGAAGGTATATGGCTTCATGAAGCGAAAAAATGTATGGAATGTCTGTTCAATTTCTGCTCGCCTTACTCGAATAAATCAACTTCGTTCTCGAAGATTACCGTACTTCAACCCATAACTGTCCCCTCCTCAAATATTTCTATTCATCCCTGAACTGAAATTCTCCACCAAAGATTTTGTTCTCATGTTATTTCTGTCTATATCAACCTTGTCCGAGAGAAACAACAAAAATATACATGTGATTTTGATAATGTACAAATGATAAATTAAAATGAATAGGAGAATATCAAATCAAAGCACATCAGTTTCAATTGTCAACCCAGCAATCAATATAACAACCATGTGCACTATAATGGTATGACGGCTCTCTCTCTCTCTCTCTCTCTCTCTCTCTCTCTCTCTCTCTCTCTCTCTCTCTCTCTCTCTCACACACACACACACACACACACACACAGACACACACGCACACACACACAAAGCACACTAATCAGCGATATACACTGGCAAGCTTTGTATGCCACCATGTTGACACAGATTGAGTCGCTATAGAAACTATCTGTCAGTCGCTTGAAAACAGAAAATTACATTTAAGGTCATTTATAAGTACGCTTGTGTGAGGATGAATGAGATTCTGTATAATGTAATTTGTACACAAAATTGCATACATGGAACACCCATAAAATCTGATTTATTAACAGCCTCATTGGTAGTATACACACACAAGAATATATATATATATATATATATATATATATATATATATATATATATATATATATATATATATATATATATACTTTAAATGAAAGCAAGTACTACATATGCCTTAGTGAGAAGTGGATTAGCTAATCTAACATTATAATTGAAAAGGGAATGTGACAATGGTCCCAATCTACACCGTCATAGTTCATACATAACATCGTATCCGAACGACCTCATTGATATTCGTAGATATATTAAAGATTCAGCTTTAATGAAAAACAAGTAAAATATTTGCCTTGGAGGAGAAGTGAAACGGCAATGGAACAATAGTCCCAATCTACAACTATTAATACATCGTGTTAAAAACTAAAATACAACTACTTTTTGATCATACAACTATGATAACAAGACTTGATACATCTACACTCATGTATTCCGAATTTTCAGTAGTTCTAAATTTTTTCATTCTACCGGTTGTAAATATGGAATTAATATAAAAAGGGTATCTCGCATGAAACTTTAAATTTTCATCTTGTCTATGTGGTAGGAATTTTCGATGGACTCGTAATCAGTATAAACTAAGAATGCTTTATTACAGCACATTGTGTTACCTACCTCAATTAGAGTCATTGATTGGTGTCGTGATTTATTTAGTGGGCAAATTTTCAACAACTGATTCCCACGAAAGTAAAGACATATTAAGTAACATTATATTAAGTAACATTATATTAAGTAACATTATATTAAGTAAATTATATTAAGTAAGATTATATTAAGTAAGATTATATTAAATAGCATTATATTAAATAGCATTATATTAAATAGCATTATATTAAATAGCATTATATTAAGTAAATTATATTAAGTAAGATTATATTAAGTAACATTATATTAAATAGCATTATATTAAATAGCATTATATTAAGTAGCATTATATTAAAATATTGAAAAGATGACAAGGTTCTCAGTAGTCTAACTTTTGAAAACCAATCGAAAAAGTAATTGCGGTTATGTTTTAGCTAGCAAAATGAAGTAAGAAACAAACCATTTTTCACTAAAGACGAATTTTGATTTATAGTTAACTGTACACATGGTAACCCAATATCGCTTGTAAACTATAGTCTTTCACAATTTCACGCTTAAATGTCCACCGTTTGATTTCAAGATGATATGGATGGACATCATTACACGCCTTTCATTCAAACAATAACAAATAAATAACTTTATTTTCCACGTAATTTTCATTTTGTAATTGGGGTATGATAAATAATAAAACTGTTCAGATTAAGTAACATGTGTCATTTGAAAGTATTAAGATATTCACAACCTGGCAGGTTTCAAATTTTATAAGTTTACATTTTTGCACAAAAGGAATTACTCTAGTCCTATGCTTCATCTCCATTATACTTTAGCAAGGGAAATTCAACGTGGCATCGGTTGTCAGGTAACGGAAGGTTGTCTGTCAGGATATGGTGTAGGTCTACTAAGTTTTATCCAAATATGTTACGATACTATGAGAATATGGGGTGCATGTGTGAGATACCCAATGTGTCTGTAAGAGTCTTCGTCATAATTTTTTTTTAATAATATCTATTGAAATGCATATATCGGATAGGATTGTTATGGCCAGATGTGTTATGCTCTTTAAATAAGCTTTTTCATAATCATAA